>JSUI01006522.1:33303-52650 GCA_000833645.1 Huntiella omanensis | reverse complement strand
TTGTCGGAGGTTAGCGCGGCGACTATTCGCGAGGCAGCCAAGTATATCAAGGTTGCTGCGGTTGAAGTAGAGATTAGTCTGTGGGCCCGCGACTGTCTCCACAACGGCATTCTTTCGACCTGTAAGGAACTTGGGATTCCCGTGGTTGCGTATAGTCCTCTTGGTCGTGGTGTAAGTTCGAACTCTTTCAATACAACGCTATATAAACTAACATCATCTAGGCTCTCACTGCCACATGGAAATCCCTCGATGAAATCCCCGCAGACCACCCTGTTCACCACTACCCCCGCTTCAACCCCGAAAACTACGGACACAACACCAGTCGTCTTCCCGCTTTCCAAGCTCTCGCCACCCGGCTGTCGATGACCCCCGCACAACTTGCTCTCTCATGGGTGATTTCTCTCCCCTCGTACTGGCCCGAGTCAGTCCCCGCGGATCTCCTAGTTATCCCCGGAGCCACCACCGTTGAGCGCATCGAGGAGAACACCAAGGGCCGTATTCTAGACAAGGAAACCATGGATGAGATTGAACAGATCTGGGACGGCTTCGAGCCCGAAGGTGAACGGTACATGAAGGGCGCTGCGGTGAACACCTGAATGTAGTCAGGGTGCACAATAGAGCGTCTGTGACGTCACGTGCTCCTTTTGTAAAGTAACAAATATATATATGTACATACACAACAATTCGAAAGATACAAATCTAGTTTACACAGCCTTGACCTTACCCGCCTTAGCCCCCGGCTTAACCCTGAGCGGGCTATTCTCCTCGACATCCCGAATCTTCATCGAGACCTTGCGGGCCTCTCCCAACTTCAGGACCTTTGTGACCAGCTCACCCTTATCATCCAACGCGACAATGTCGTCACTTCCACCAATAGAAATCCCGTTGACCATGATGTTAGGAACGGTCGAGCGGCCAGTTTTGGTGGAAAGTAGTGATTGGATGGCGGCTCCCTGAGGGTGTAAATCGAGTTCGACGACGTATGGTTCTGGTTCGATTTGATAGGTTGTTAAGAGGAGGTGCTTTGCGCGTTTAGAGTATGGGCAGTAGGACTTTGAGAAGATGATTACTAAATGGCAGAAGAATATGTTAGCGAGTCATTCGAATTGTCGTGGTTATACAAAGACATACCTGGCGCGCGCTTCAAAATACTAGCCAATTCCAGCTCGGCCTCATGTTCCTCCTGAGTCTCTTCAACCACCGGCTCCTCCTTCACAACCTTCTCCGTATCAACTTTACCCCCCAACTCCTTATCACCAACAGCCGGTACAACCTCCGCCTTACCATCCTTCGACCCCCCCGTCTTAACCTCAACCTCACCAACCAAAGGCTTCTCCTTATCGCCATCCTGCCCCCCCGCCGAACTCCCAATCCCAACCACCGCACTCGGCACATCCGGCTTCAACGGACTCTTCTTATTCGCCGCCTCCTTAGCCTTAGCTTCCGCCTCCTTTAACCGCTCCGCCACCTCCACAGTATCACCCTGGACAGCTCCCGCGGTATCCAGATGCAACGGGACTTCATGGTGTGTAGCGACCCCCGGGGCGCGATCGGGTGGAGATCCCGCATGTGGATTCATAGCCTCCATTGTTTTATGGTAAAAGTCCTGCGGATCGGATGATGATGGTGTGAGGTAGTAGATAGCAAAGACCAAAAAGGCCACCACCAGGTACGTCTTGAATCTGCGATTTCCAGCGCGCATTGTCGTGAATATTCGTAAGTCGTTCGTAAATCGTATTATCGAAGCCGTATCAATTGAATCAATCCAGAAAAATAGTCCAAGAAATAGAAAAGAAAGATGAAATTCAAATTCATAGCCGTGTTCCGGTTCCTCCTAAATTGCATACATACACACGCTGCTCCTTGCCGAAACCCGCTTTGGAGCTTACCTGATTCTCTGATTCCCTTGTCCCTGCTTCCCTGTCACTGATGCTGATTTGGTTTTGTTTGCCACTGCTGCATTGGGCACAGACAGACAAAATCACTGACTTCGGAAACTCTGTGAGAAACTGGAAACACCAAAAACTTGTTTGGTAACTGACAAAAAGTAACGGATACTATAGAGCCGCCGCTACAAACACCTTGAAACATAACTAATGTTGTAAATATACGATCACTTGGTTGTTGCTATGCACCTGAGGCTACGAAATATGTTGAACCCTAAATGTATGTATATTCCAGTATACTCCAACATGATGCCGATAATTAATGCCATTGACAGGCAAAACTACATTAAAATGAATTTCTTGTGCAAACCAGTAAAAAAAATCAAAAACAAACAACCCAAAAAAAAAAACGAAAAAAGGTATCCAAACCTACGCCGAAAAGAAAATGCCAGAGACTTCGTAACAAAAAAACAAACAAAGAAGCAAAATGCAACGTCCATATATACCATCATCACTCTCCTCGTGCCATCACCAATAAGCCGGTCTTGGTTCTTTACGCCGGCCGTCTCATTGGCTCCAGCGTCAATGTCGGTACTTCGACTTCAGCAAGCCCGGGAACACCCTCGTCCCGTCTTCTCTCCACAAAGTTGTTGCACTCAATAACAACCATAGCCCACTCGGCCAATGATCGGCCCGAGTAGATTGCGCGCTTAGCAAACATGCCAGCAGGCTTGACAGGTAAAGTCTGTTCAATCTCAGTGATTGGAGCCCGTGGCAAAGCTGACACCACGGACTCTGTCTCGGCAGTTTCGAAAGCCTCCTTATCAGGAGATACCTCGCTCTTAGCTGAGTGGAAACTATCCGAATCACCAGTCTTTTCAACAGTAAGTGCGTCAACAGACGCCTGTGTCGGCGTTGGCTCCTCCATAGACTCATCGGTGGCATCTCTGGCCGGTGGAGTCCGCGGCGCATTACGCGCTTCCTGCACCAAACCAGTAGGCGTCGCCATGCCAAGTCGATCTCTCTCCTCTTCCATACTACGACGCCCCGCTACAATAACTTGTGCTGGGGCTGGGAGTCTCGGACGACCAATCTCCATGTTCTGAGGTGCCTGTGTGGCCATTGGGTGCCAGTTAAGCAGGAAACGGAACACATATTTTTGAGCATCAAAGGTAGGTGCCGAGCCAGTGGAGCTGGCATCGGAGGCGTGCGACGCATGGCCTTTAACCGGCGAAGACGACAATCCGACAGTACGGCTCTTTGTTGTGTTGTTGGCCAAAGTGGCCGAAAATTCATCATCCGACGAGTCACCGCCGAGCAAAGCTTTGCCAAAGCTGGCAAACGACCACCGCTTCTTCTCCGGTTTGACAGGCGGGCTGGTTGCAGAGCTACCAGGGGCTGCCGGAGTCTGCGCTGTAGAAGCCAAACTATCGGAGAGAGATTTCGCCGGCTCGGCAGGGGGTGGTGGGACACGACCGACCGAGTCAAAGCCCATAGTCAACATGCCCTGATGAGCCGTGTGCACCTCCGTTCGAATAATCATAAACTTCTTTCCGGGGGCAGGGTGGCATGGCGCGGAATTGATTTGCGCAGAGCTGTTCCTATGCGCTTCCTGCTGCAGGTACAAGTAGTGGGACCAATTTAAGCGCAGACGCTGGGACACAGCAGAGAAGATGGCGCTACGGGACAAAATGTTAATACGCGATACACAAAACATTGCTCAGAATAGAAACTTACCAATCAACTTCATCAGCACTTCCGGTCTCACGACATATCCGCCAGCACAGGAGGCGCATGTAGTATGCGCGCACCATGGGGCACCAGTTGTTGAAGAAGGTGTCAAACACATCCTCTGTCAACAGCCACTCCAAACAGAACTTGCGCTTGCGCTCCGGTTTCCGCGAAATCACGTCCCAGGCTGTGTGAACTAGACACAAAACGCGAATCTCAGTCATAGTGTTCATCGAGTTAAGCATCAGCCGCATAGCCTCCATCCAAAAGTCCCAATCCAAAAATGTAGTGGCGTCCTTGTCACTTTCCTCAAACTGATCGTAGATCTGCAGAGCTTCCTCTAGGAAGTCGCACATCGTGATACAAGCAGCCTGGCTGAATTGGGAGGTTGTCTTAGCAGTAGCCTTCATTAACGCAGCAAAAGCTTCACCAAACCCACGCTTGGCCGATGCCCAGTTGGACGAAGTTTCCGAAAGAAAATCCTTGAGCAGCTTGAACATGCGGTTCTCCGACATATTCTTCATGAGTTCGCCTGGGCCGCCACCAAAAGGCATCATAGCCGTCAACGCATCAGCACTAGAAGCGTCAGGCTGTGGCGTGTTCATGGCTTCCATGACGGCGTGGCGGTTGACAGTGGCATCGAGAACGGCCAGAACTTGGGAGTGAACCAATACAAATCCAGGAGCCCGAGCCCGATCACTTAATGATACATTCTCCGGAAGGAAATCTTGGGCGAGAATGTGAAAGTATTTGACAAAGATGAAGAATAAGTCGGTATCGCGGCCTTGCCAGCGGTTGACCCACAGGCCATTCCACTGCACCTTGTCGAGGGTCGCCGGCAGAGTGGGCTTGCTCTTGAGGGCCATGCTGACGGTCCGTACCGAAGTCCACGCCAAGCTAGAGAGTGAAGATGGGAACTCCGATACAATGTCGTCGATATCGTTAGAACGCTTCCTTCGTGGCAATCCAAAGTTGTCGGCTACACGCTGCAACACCGTCGTCTTGGGTTTCCATAACCAAACCAACATATCCGCCGCACCCGGAACAAAGAAGTAAGCGTAGGCCAAAGCCTTTCCACAGAAAGTCGTCACACCAATTGACGCGTGACGTTGAGACATCTTATCCGCAACAATCTCAAGCTGGCGTGTAAGATTGCGCACAAACATGACTTTAATGTTGTGCGCGGCCGCTTCCAGGGGGAACTCCGAATCGCTAACTGCTGAATCACTGCTAGCATTCGTCCAAGACCTGGCCCGGTGCATTGTCTCATCACCCCCGCGTTCTCTCAGTGGGACCATTGAGGGCGTAGCCTGGCGCCATTCCGGCCGAACCATGATCAAAGTCAGGGCTTCGGCTAATGGCAAACGGTCGACACCGGCTACGGGCTGATTGTTACCCTGAAGAAGCTCCAGCAACAAGACCCACCATCTATCCAAAACTACTGCTCTCCGCTCCAAGTCCTCGATGGCGAGGCTTTTGTATGTAGTGTCATTGCCGTGGCGCTGGAGGAAAGGCAAGACATTGAGACGCAGTAACTGCATGCGTTGCTGAATTGTCTTGCTGCCAAACTTGTCGCCGGCTGTGTAAATGTCGTCAAAGACCCGCTTGAGCGTGTCGGGTTGGCGCACAGGAAGCATTTCAAATGATGAATCGTCGGTGACAGTAGCGTGGCTCTTATCCGAAATCGAAGCTGATTGTGGCGTTGTACTGCCGGCCGTGGCGCTGGCGGAAATCGGGGGTCCGAGATTTAACGAGGAAGATGTAGTGCTGGCGGTATCTGAAACGTCGAGTTGGCTACCACCTAGGCGGAACACACCACCGGGTCTTGTCATGCGCGAAAATAAGCCGGTTCGTGGTGCTTTACTGGGGTTAGACTTCTCGAGCAAATTTGGGGTCGAACTATTAGAAACCAATGGCGAGCCGGTGGCGTTACGAGCGGGCGGGCGAAGGCGCGAAGTCGACGACGATGTCCGTAAACTAGGCAGATTAGGCGTAGACTGCGAATGCATGGCAGCCGTGTCGCGTGACAGAACACGGCGTGGCGAAGGCGATCTTGAGTCGGAAATATGGCTGCTCCCCCGTGAAAAGGAGATACCAAACATCTTGCGCCGGGAGGGCCTGTCAGCACCTGCATCGGGATTCGCAGACTGGTCGTCAGGGCCCCCAGCACCAATAGTAGCAGCACAGGCAGGGACATTTTCTGTGCTCTTTTCCAGGGCACTGGGGTTGGCCTTGGTCAATTTTGACCGCGAAGGTGCTGGACAGGCCGGGCGTTGCTGTTGGTCTGCATCCGAAGAAGATACGAGCGCGGGGGGTGTAGAGGTCTCGTCACTAACGTCATTTTCGCTTTGGGCAGCACCAGAAACAGCAGCATTAGAAAGCGATGAACCGGGCCTCGAGGAATCAGTGCGTTTTAAACGTCTAGGGCTCTGAGATGTCTTTTCCGTTTTGCTACTGTTGAGCAGTTCCTTGACGCTGATTGCCGACTTGGACGGACCCAGCCATGATCGTGGCCGGTCGACAGTCGAAGAACGCTGGCGGACCTTCATCGAGAAGAGCCGTGATTCTGAAGGAGACTCGGTGTGTGTAGAGGTAGACTTGGGACAAGCAGCGACAGGGTCTCGGACCTCGTATTCGTGCTTGTCGCTATCTTGCCTATCGCTATCGTGGGAGTCGTCGACCAAATCGAAAACAGAGCGGCCAGCGCAGGCACTAGCGCCTGGGGAATATTTTGAGCGATGCTGCAGGCCGTTTGCGACAGTTGATATTGCGCAAGAAGGAGTATCAGTTGTAGTGGAAAACGACTGTGGTGTAGGCAGTGTGCTTTTATCTAAAGGGCGAATATGGGATGAAGTCGAGTCCAAGTTGGGATGGCCGTTGGAAAAGCGAGTGGAAGGAGGGCCCAACGAGAGTTTGTGATCAAGGTCGAGGTCGGATTCAAACGAGGGGATTCCCACGTCGAAGTCAATAAGCGAATCGCTATTAGAGAAATCGATGGTAGGTAAAGTGGTACTACTAGTGCTATTGGATGGAAAGAAAGACGGTGGAACAGGAGAAGCCGGTGCAGTGGTCGGTCTCTGCGAAGACGGGACGACTCCAGAAGCAGAAGCAAGATAAGTAGTCCGGTCCGAAAGGAGGTCGGCTTCAAAAGATGAAGAGCCAAAGGAAAAGTCAAAAACCTCGGGAGCGGGGGCGCTAATAGATACGGTAGTAGTAGTTGGCAAAGAGGACGGACTGACACTCTTATTACCGGTAGCTACAA
Organism: Huntiella omanensis; assembly: GCA_000833645.1. Classification (NCBI taxonomy): domain Eukaryota; kingdom Fungi; phylum Ascomycota; class Sordariomycetes; order Microascales; family Ceratocystidaceae; genus Huntiella; species Huntiella omanensis. The sequence goes on along the minus strand of JSUI01006522.1, from coordinate 45,771 downwards.
ATGCTGTCTGTGGTGATACAGCGCTGTGGGCTGCGGCGGTGTCTGTGCTGGGACTTTGTTCAATAGCAGTAGGTGGAGCAAAATCAGCAGAAGCAGCAGTAGCAGTAGCGGCAGTCTTGTTGTTGGTGCTGGTACTTGGGCTGCTGATGGTGGCGGTACTGGAACTCAAAGGGCTATCAGTGTAACGGGGCGCCGCTGGAACAAGGGAGCCGAAAGATGGGGTTGTCGAGAGGGAGTAAGAAGAGGAGTGTGTATCTAGAAAGGGAAGGGCGTGTGAGTGTAAGCGGTAAACAACATTAGAAGAGGATGGCGGCTCTAGGCCACAAGGTGGTAATGGTAGTGGTGCATGCGTACTTTGTAGCGGACTAGTGGTGGTAGAAGAAGATGCAGATTCTGCCTGATGAGGTGCAGAATCGGTGTTTGTAGAGTCGAGAGAAGTGGTGGTCGGAGTCGGCCTAGAAGCGGCGTCGATTGCGGAAGAATACAGAGCAGCAATAGTGCTATCAGCGTCCCCAGCAGCCGGGCCAGCAATGGTTAAAGTCGGCCTGCTCATGATTGCATGACCGATGTGCAGAATGCCAGTGAACGCTATGTATTATTATTAAGATATTATTTGTGGGATTTTGTGGGAGCCAATTGAAACGAGTTCACACGCCGTTGCAGAGAAGGAAGAAGGGAGACTGAGGGGCGTGTGTGTACTGTATTTGGGAAAGTTGTATGTCGTGTGTATGTGCAGTGTATGTATGTATAAAGAAAGGCGAGAACAAGGTAAACGAGAGACAAAAGAAGCATACGATAGTGCTACAAGTTCACGCGAGCAACAGAAATAAAAGCCGTACACGTCTTGTGAAATGGGATGATGAAGATGCAGAAATTCGAGTTACTAAACACCAGAGAAAAGATAGTCTAGTGAACGAGCGCGCAAAGCCAACTTACTTTCTACAAAATCGATTAATCAATGACCCGTGGGGGGGGGCGTGTGTAAAGCACAACTTCTGAAGAGACAAGGTAAAGGGATAACGACAAGGAAGTGGTGGACAAAAGAGGCGTGAGCGTAGTAACTTGGAATGGACTTAAGATTCAGCGACGTAGTGACGACAACCAGACCGTTCTCTTGTTTCAACGGAATTTGTTTGGGCCTTCTCTACGAACACAATAGCCAGATATGTAGTGCGAGGAAAGAGAGGATTAGCCGACGCAGTTGAGAGGAACAAGATATGCAGAAAGGAAGTTGACGATCTAAAGATGTGATATATGGGACGAGATCAAGTTGGGTTTTACAGTATAAAGGCCCAAATTGATGGTTCGCAGCAAAAGCAATCAGCTCTTTGTCGGGGTTTTTGGAGATGCCGTCGGATGTCGGATTGTGCGGGATCGAAGGGCACAAAATGACCCGGCTGGAATTCGTAGAATAGGAGTGAAAGAAGGAAATAAAAAAAAAAAAGACTAATGGCTGGATGAACAGCAAGGAATCAAGCGAGTGAGATGGATTGTGCATACAACTAAAGAACATACACAAACGTGTAATAATCCGAATAGTATGGTTGACGTTGTTCTAGATGCTGTCTAGATAAAGTTCTTGATGCGAAAATAGCAAAAAACGTGTTCGATTGAGCAAGTTCGTTACTGCAATAAAAAGGGAGGATAGCGTAAACTGGTGATGTAATGGCCAATTGTTACTGGTTCAGCTTAGAGCCTTTACAGGGCGTATGGTGGGGACCTGAACTAGTCTCCACAGCGCCTCTTCCAGCGGCCCATTTTAGCATCGCGCTATATCGGCTTTTTGTCGCTGCCTATCGTATTCTTTGGCGCCCAAGGGACCTGTAACTACGCCTGCAAAGTGGCGTTGAACAATCCGTCGGTCCTATTCCTTTTGTATACAAAAAGGAAAAAAAAGTGGACAAAAAAGCCACACAGTTTCTGTACAATTCCCTAAAGGTAGAGTAGCCTGAAGAAAGTCTTGAAATTCAACATCTCTTACATAGAAACATTTGCTGAGTATAATGGTGTAAGCAGAATAGCTTCAAGACAAACACATTCAAGCGCATCTGGGTCAGGGGGTGTGGCGGCTTCTACCCTGGTTTCCGATGTGCAACAGGCGTGAATTTAAAAGGTAAGAACTAACGATTGTTAGTAACCCTATCTTGAAGTTCTGAACATGTTAATCATGAGATAGTCGTGATACAAACTTCATTTATCATCCATTAACTACATGTGTAGCAAACATACTCTTAGACTCTTGAGTCCAATCAAGGATTAATTGACCATCCCTAAAACCAAACATGCTACATAGATTCCGTGTGCTAGGACTCTGCAGTCCTTAGATAAACCAGCGCCGCCCACAGAAACATGCAGGCGAAACAATGCCTCTGCCGCCTCTAATGTAACCCTCGCTATAGTTTTTTATGCATGTACAATTCAACTTTTCACGTCCTTTATAGTTGCTATGTACATACATACAACGTCATTGATAACTTGCTGACTTACTAGCATCTTTAGTGCATCCAAATCGGTCAGATATGTCGATCCCTTCATCCTATTCTATGATTGCAGGCTTCACGATCCAGTCAACCAGATTACTTTCCAGTTTCTTCCATAAGCTCTTCGAACTTTCGCTTTGTTGATATCATGGCTCCCTCCTGTCCTCTCACTAACTCCCTGACTCTGATCTGAGAAAACAGGAATTTTGAGCCTCCCTTGTGCGGTACCAAAGCTCCAGAGCCGCAACTCGGTTGTCACTCCCCCCAGCCTAGTCTTTACCAGTTTTTTATGCCTTCCATTTATCGTGAACTCTTTTTAGCCTCTCTTTCTGTACATAGGTATCACCAGCAGCTCTTCCGGTTGCACTAGGCCGCCCCCTCCTTTGTTTTCTTCGGCTACTACAATGACCAAGACAGTTCACAGATCTATAGACATATTTCAACATCCGATGGCTACCGACATGACAATAACCTGCTTTCTTGTTGAATATAAATTCAAATACATGCACTCACCCGGTTATAAATGCCCTAAACCACAGTACTTTCTCTTGTCTTTTAGCAAACCCAGCTCAAAATGACAAACAACATGCACCTAATAACGCCAATACTAAAATGCAGAATGCATCATTCAGGTGAACACATACATGCAGACACACAAACATACAGACATCTACACGCACGCCCATAGGAAATCTCCACAGACAGCCAGTCTTTTCAGCACGCTCTTGTCCACTCATCTTCCTAAGCCACGTCTTATCTATCCATAGATTCCTTTCAAACCACGGTAGCTCCCAGAATCACCACGGAATATGCATCCCAGACAAATCCTCATCAACCAACCCCCACCTTGACCAATTCCAGCAACTTCAACCACAGACTTTGAACTTTCAGCTTACATAACCCTGTCGTGAGAATCGTCTTCTGTCCGTCCGAAGCACCGGGGTTAATAGGAGAGACAAGCGGTAAGTCTCAAGGCTTTTTTGAAATGACGGACTACATATGTACATACATACATCTCCACAAAATATATCCACGAAATAAGCGGAATTCAATCATCCCGTTGACTATGGAGAGCCTGACTCGTGCGTAAATAAGAGACAACAGCGGAGAAGTTAGACAACAAGTCAGCCCGTCAGAAACATGACACAAGAATGCCCGTCCCTCCCTTACCCATAGATCCCGAACCCGGCCGTCGTGAGCTGAAGAAAGTGAATCAACAAGCCAGGATTTCGCTGATCATTTACTTGAACATGTCCATCTTAACTAATAGTATGGATACCTGAATAAAGACTTGCGTAAGCCTAACCCATGATCCACCAACCTCTGCAACAAGTGACGTAGACAAACCTTCTCGATTTGCATCTCCGTGCCATTGGATTGGGCCTCGATTAATGCAAAAGACAGGAGCACACTACATACAGTACAGTACAGTATTTTATTCACAGTTGCCGTCTTCAAATGACCCCCTGATTGAAGAATAGGAGAAAAGAACACCCCTCTTTCCATGCACCTTCCAGTCGCGAAAAAAAGGTAGGACGGTTACCAGCCAATCAATTGGTCTGTGCTTATCACCAGTTATGGAATCTACCTTGAGAGAAAGCCACAATCTCACGATGATTAGTTTTCTATGTTGTATGTATCGACACAAGTCCGCTTCAAGAGACATCTGTGAGGCTTCCGGACTACCATGACAGTGGCGTGAGGCTATTCTTTCTTCGTTCAACGTTGGAATTGTTTGCGTGCAACGTCCATACGCCCGTATTTGTAGTTTCCGTATGCGTGTAATAGAGCTTTGTTGGTCTAACCCAAAGGACTGTTTAGGATATGTGTTTGTGTTCATGTACACAACATTGATGACCGTCAAGAACTCTCAAGAAAGCTTCAACATATGGCTTACAGTATTCCAAAGTGAGCGTTTTACGAAACTTATCCTTCAATCGCACAATCTCGGTTGGATTATTCATTATGGTTCCTCAAAGCCCGATATATACTGTCTCAGCAAACTACACAGTAAGAATCACATCATGTCAATCGATGCACAACATGCAGCAAACTTGTCAAAGAGCCCGAGGCAACTGGTTGAATCTTTCAATTAAATGGGTGTATCCACTGAATACGAGCTCTCCACACGAGTTTGTTGTTCCTTTATCCAGTTCTCAAGTCCACTGACTCCGTCATTACAGGGCGTTGTGGCGTATACGCCCACAAAAAAGCCACATTTAATCCGTCACCTCATATTCTGACCAATATTTGCGGGACCTGCGGGAAAGATATTATTAGCAAACCAAAGAAACCGTTTTGTCTCTTGGTCATCCCCGGATACGTCATAAATTTCATTCAAATGTTTCGCTTTCTCGGGTCCATCCATTCAGCTAGTCCAATGTCACCGTTTCTTTTCTCAATCAAAGAATTGACACTGGGTTGGTCAAACCAACCTTTCACGTTACCATTCATCGGTGAAGCTCGAGGCTTTCCGCAGTCTAGCGCCATGTCATGATATCATTGGTATACATACACTTGACGCCATGGCCATTCAACTTTACTCGACTCACTGTATGTATGTACATATGTACACTGCAGCCTTTTGGTGTTCCCTACGCGTTACCAAAAAAGCACGTCCGAGATTAAGGGGATCGGCCTCTCGGCTGTCTTGTTCCCACCGAACTAAACCTTCAAATATGCAATTGATGCGGGCCCAACACTGCATCGTGATCCCCGGAGCCCACTATCTATTGTCGCTTCCCTGAACTTGCAGAGGAATTAGACGCCTTTTTCACAAGCTGCAGGCGACTGTAAAGGTTCAGCTTGGGTTGTTAGCTCCAAATTCCCAGATTTGTCACGGACGAAAACCCAGGGATAATCGCTGGAAACTGGCGGTCGATCACTTATTGAGGGTGGTGGTTTCTCACTACATTGATAAGCTGTTTAGGCTTTTACTTCTTCTGACTTGGCTTTTTTTTTTTAACTGTCACGAGACGTTCCATCACCGGCGGACTACAGCTTGATGTTGCTTTGCTTCCGCTTTTACGAGATGAACAGGGTAACTGGACCCACTGAAAATGAACCCTGTACTTATACTGTGACGGTAACTAGTCACGACGTTACATTCTACACCAACGTTTTCTCTGCTTTTCTCAACTTTTTTCATTGTATTTCCCGATAGTCAAACAGCCCTATTAACCCTATTCTTCAAAGAACCCTACTATGATGTTGACCACCATGATCAAAGTACCACAACGAAATCGCCTATTCTCATAACAAGGTTTCGCTCCAATCAGACCCCGACATTGACACTAGACCATGTCTCTAACCACCTGTTTTGCTTCTAGAAGCTTGTTCGCCCGCTTTCATAGTGGGTCTTTCGATACTGACTAAACGGGGGTGTCTCCGTCTAATACGACGGCTGCCGCCACATCCACACGTCCCGCCATATTGCGAGATATCGCGACGTGTGGGTGTTTTCTACATTGATCACGAACCTATTTTCCAACTTGACTGTGTGATCATTTCTAGAAATCAATTGCCCTGGTATGCAGATAGCCCATGATCAGCTGAGGCTCCAAAGACTAGTTCCATCGATCAGTGGATAATCTGCAGCGTAGCTGCAGCGCATTGTCCCTTTTGGACCGGGAGATATTCACCAGGTAGGACAGGAGGCGACCAGGTAGCCGGGGGACTCAACTTTGGACCAGTACTTGAATTGTCACACCGGATGGCTACGGCATCTCAGGCACATCTCAGCTATCTGGATATATTGCCGGCGTGGATGGTTGCTCGCGATCAACTTACTGGATGGGTCATACTGTTTGCGCTTTTGGCAGCTGACTGATTGTCATAGAGACACAAGAGCCATGTCTAAGGGAGAGAAGAGTAAAAGCGGAGTGTACTTACTGTCTACATGTCTGTCTATCTGCCTGTCTGTCTGTCGGCGCTCGATATGCGGGAAAATAACGGATGGAAATGATCTTGCCTTCGGTTTTCAGAGGAAGGAGGGGGCGTGATGTTACCACGACCATCCCAATAGCAATTTACAGTGTAAAAAACCCGGGCGTGTGAGACATGACTGTAATGAGGATTACATGCCTCTGTTATAACAACACTACTAGTACTGGCGGCTGCTATGCGTCTGTTGAAAGGTTAATAATTCGCCCAAGATTCTTCTGTTGTATCGGTTGCCTGAGCTTGGCGCTTGCGTCTTGGGAAACTCGAGTTCCACGTTAACATCTATTTTTGCACACTTGTGCTGGGGACAATGCATATCCAACCACCATTTGTGTATATACGTCTGTTTGTACATACATACGACGTACATACATACATACATACAATGTGCACTGCATTTCACTTTCACGGGCTAAAGTATCCATGTCCGTGTGGTGACACGACACTTTGTGTTGGAACATAGGTTGCCCGCCTTTTCAAACCACCCTTCTTTCCGGCCTTATCGCCCGTCTTCATCACTAACAATTTTCACGGTTGTACATGTATGGAACGGAATGCGTACTTTAGCTCCCTGAGTGATGCAGAGATAAGAGCCTCGGGTGACTAGGGATTCTACGAGAAAAGGACCAAATCCATGAGGGTGTAGAAAAGAGCCTCAGCCCACGGGGAGTTTCCGAAGGCAACATGTGTAGATTACGGATGTTCATTGTACATGCGTGTGTCCAATCATGCAGAAGTGCAAACTGCAGTTAATAAGCCAAGGGGGGAAGTACTAGCCATGTCTCTGGCGGTACCGGCCTTACCACCGCCAATCCGGACTCATAGACAGCCGCAGCTGACGAGGGGGTCTCATACATTGATGACGATTGGTCTTTACCCGGGTTATAGAATGCAGCCTACTTGCAATGACTGCCGACTGGCACACACATACGCATATCTATTGATGTCTTGATATACGCTGGTGCGTATGGAATTGATCATGGCAAGACGGATTCTCCTGTTTTCGGCGCATGTTACGTGGTGCGGTTTGAGATGGCGTGGCGTGCTTACTGAGTTTGATTGGATATGTGATGGCCGAGAATTAAGGAGACATGAGAGAAGTGATGTGTCTTTTCTACTGAGAATATGTACAGTATATGTCGTGTTGCCACATTGGAAGGGGCGTATGGAGGGGGATACAACTGCATCTACGTGTATCGTCGCTGATATGTATGCTCCGACGACCGATGTATGTAAACTTGGACGAGATAACGATATCAAAGGGGCTGATGTTGTATGTTCCATTGAGAGAACAGGAATCATAGATCTACACAACCGAAGAGCCTAACGCTCATGAGTACCATGGCCGATACTTACGACGTCGCCCTGCTTGCATCATCAACACTACACGATCAGCCAGCCTCAAGCCCGCCATTTCAAGGCAACCAATCGGTGTTGTCGTTCTAGACGCCATCTGCCGATCCCCCAATAGCCCCCATGAATTTAGGTGACACAAGACATGTTAGGGTCAACCCTACAAAAAGGGCATTCTCAATGCTCATCTGAGCTTGGAAAGTTTTGTGGCATCGACATACAAGATACAAGATACATAAAAAAGTCTACGATATGGAGATGTCTCCCCTCTTTCATGCACATCAGCCGTAGCGCAACGGAGCAAACGTGTTTGGTAATAGAGGGGACAAAAAGAACGTTTTATCTTGGCACGTGAAAAATTCCTTCAGCAAGGGAGCATTGAAGGCTCTGTGCTGTACACAATATGCCGCGTTGAATAGAAAAACTGGTTGGGTAGGTTAGTAATTGGATTGAAGGTGACGATACACCAGGTCGATCAAATTGACCATGTTCATCAGGCTTAATTGAAGCGAATGACATGACAAGTCAATGGTTTTGACGGGGTGGCTTTGGAGCCTGATCGCATGAAGATAGAAGAGGAATTAGAATCGTACTTTGGGCGATGTGAGAATCTTTTTGTAGTCAGTGATAGACCCACATATGGGTGGATATGCTGAGTAAGCAGGTTTTTTTCTGGTGGCGGGTTCATCAATAAGGGTTAGTTTCACATGTGCCCCACTATACGGAAGGACCACTGGACACAGACATGAAGTTTAACCTATGTAGATGGCCCGCGGTTTGTCATATCAGGTTTTCGAACTGGTGTCTATGAACAATCAACAAGAAGTTTAACCATGTCTATACTGTGTATCTAAACATTTAAATCTTGGAAGCAGCCTCAAGAGCTTGTAACACATCCTCAATGATATCCTTCTCATCTTCAACACCCACACTCAGGCGGACCAACTCATCATACACTCCAATAGATTCCCGTTGCTCCCGGGGAATACCCGCGTGTGTCATGGCACTTGGCACCTCGCACAGCGACTCAACACCACCCAGGGACTCCGCCAAGGCGAATATCCGAGAGCTCTGGCAGAACTTCTCAGCCGCTGCAAGACCACCCTTAATTCTGAATGAAACCATACCACCACCAAGACCGTCCCGGTGCTGCTTAATAGCCAATGCCCGATCAGGGTGAGAATCCAAACCGGGGTAGTTGACGGAGATGACGTATGGTGACTCCTCGAGCTTCTTAGCTACGGCCAGAGCATTGTTGGAGGCTGCGCGGACACGGAGGTGAAGAGTCTTGAGACCGCGTTGAGCGAGCCAGGAGTCGAAGGGCGAGGGAATGGCACCGATGGCGTTTTGGAGATATGAGAGACGTGCGTGTAACTCGGGGTCGTTGAGAGCGGCAACACCCATTACGACATCGCTGTGGCCGTTGATGTATTTGGTGACGGAGTGTACGACGATGTCAGCGCCGAGAGAGAGTGGGTTCTGGAGGTAGGGAGACATGAAAGTGTTGTCTACGACTACTGTGATTTTGTGAGCGTGGGCGATCTTAGCAACGGCGGCGATGTCAACGAGGGACAGAGTGGGGTTTGATGGGGACTCGATCCAGACGAGCTTAGTGGTGGGACGGATTAAACTCTCAAGGTCAGTGACGATCTTGGAAGTGAAAGTAACCTCGACACCGTGAGTGTTGGCCACAGCGGTAAAGTATCTGTGGGTACCACCGTAGACATCAGTGGTAGAAACCACATGCGACCCAGGATCAAGCGACTGGATGATATTCGCCGTAACAGCAGACCCCGAAGCATAAGCTAACGCAAATTGCGCACCCTCAAGAGAAGCAACAGCGCGCTCAAAGCCATTGCGATTGGGGTTATCCGAACGAGAGTATTCATAGGCGCCAATTGGTTTGGCGAGACCAGTTTGTCCGTAGGTGGTAGAGAGAGAAATGGCGGGAATGACGGCGCCGGTGACCGGGTCGGGCTCGGAGCCGGCGTGTACAGCGCGAGTGCCGAAGCCGAGACTGGAGTAATCGGTAGTAACGGGGGCCATTGTGGAGAGGACGATAATGCAGGTAAAGAAAGTGGGGAGGAAGCTACCAGAATGAGCGAGTTGAAGAGAGGAAAAAGAAGGAAAGCGTAGTGTGCTTATAGACACGACTGAAAAATTCGCTTTATATAGGTAACTAGCTCCGGCTTATCAACCCTCAAATGGTGCAATAGCGGCACAAACTTTTGTTTTGGTGTGCCACAGCAAGGATTGCCGCCGAGATGTAGTATGTACATACCATAGGGTACGGGGTGACTAAGGACAAACAGGGAAAGCCGCCATGCTCAAAGAAGCAGGTCTGTCTTTGGGGAAAAAAAACAGGCAATTCATGGCGTCTTGGCAGTGCATCATAACAGTGCCGATGGCACAATAACCATGGCCGGCATTTACAGTGCAGAATTTGAATCCCAAATAGGAATGCGGGCCCGAGTAGTTGCCTTGCGAATTACGCTGATGTTGGCGTTGTTGTATGTATCTTGCGATTTTTGTTAAAGGGCTTGTGTGATTTACTCGGCGATTGGATTGTCAGACGTGAAATTGCGTGCTTGTGTCGTTACAATAGGTGCTTAGTGAGGGGTTGCGGGGTTTGAAGTTGGTTGTGTAAAGTGAATATCAGGTGATTTGGATGACGTCAGTACCCTTGCACGGGTTAGGCGATTTTCTCGGTTTTATAGAGCGGAAAGACGCGGTAAAGAGTTGTTTATGGTGTGAATGGAAGTATCTGCCTGTATATGCGATGACTAAAGTGGATTTCTATTCAAAGTTTAGTCTCCAAATCTACAGTCGAAATGAAGCGTCGGGGTAACTATCCCAACTTTGTGGTGTTCTCTCTTACATGGTGCACCAGGAGCATCCTTTAGGTAAGAGAATCCTGCAAGATTTTAGACCTGTCTGGGTTACTTATGATAGGGTTATGTGAATCGAGTGCAGGGTTAAGCTGAGAAGAAACAAATGCACTTTTGTTGTTAGGGTGGTATTTAACGTTCACTGGAACCGGGCAACATATTAATTCGACAGCCTAACCGGTGACGCGTGGCTGCAAAGATGTAGTCCATGGAGGCAGCCTCAAGAGAAGAAGAAATACAATTTCACAGAGTTGAGGAAAACCACTATTGTGCCGATTTTTCACTTTGGCTTAGTGTAGGGCCAATGTGTTGGTGCGACCATGAGACATGGTCCCTGAGGCTTAGCGAGTATGTCTGTCTAGCTACAATGAACTCTAATAAACAAACATCAACTAATCAAGGTGGTACAACCACTAATAGAGGTTCTAGTAAACAGGACAGAACGAAAAAGGCAAACTAGTTTAATATGTTTCCAGAAACTCGGAGACTATGTGTATAGTGATTACTGTACAGCTAGATTACCAAGTCGAGAGCCTAAATCTCGTTGTGTTGCAGTCCTTCGACCTTGCATTTCCAGGTATTGGGCTGCATGCTCCACTGTAACCTATCGGGATCCAACAATGTCTCTACAAATCAACTTTGATCCACGACAGATATTGCCGAGCCATAATGGGTCACTGTATCACCAAGGGCCCGACAAAGCATCTCAAAGTGAATATTGACAGTGACGAATCGAGGCGGCCTCCAAACCGTTCCTGGAGGCCGTAATGGTATAGTGCTGATTAGTGACGTGTATTTCTATCCCTATGGTTACCACTACTCATGATTTAGTCGCAAAGTACTTTGACAAAGTTGAAATAGTCGCCCGATGACTGAGAACCATACTTGAATTGACACAATGTGTCGAAAGGATAAGATGTCAGTAAATTCATTGGACCCGCGAAGACGCGATAAACCAAAAAATGTCTCCGTATATAAACCTAGAAGCATACATGTATATGCCAATTCTTTTTATGTGACCTTCAAGAACGAAACTGCTGTCTGTTATTTGAATGCCTACCATGGTTATTCTGATTGAAAGTGTTTTATGACCAGGTTTATTCTAAGCCTTATACCATACGTGCGACGATGTTGAAGATTCTCTGTCTCCCGGATAAGAGCGGGTACCCGTTCAAAGCGCTATGTGTTGAAGGTAGCGCTGACAAAGTAAGAGACTAGTAACACAATCCGAGTCATGACAACAGCTACTGAGAGCATCAACTAACATTCACAATCTATCCTTCAGGTACCCAAGACAAGTCACTTTGGCGAAGCAGGAAAATCATGCAAGGAACACAACCGAATCACGATCGAGAAGATCGCCAAAGAACGTGCTTGGTGTACATCTTGCACCGACATGCTCGTAAACTTCACAGTCACCGAGAANAATCTATCCTTCAGGTACCCAAGACAAGTCACTTTGGCGAAGCAGGAAAATCATGCAAGGAACACAACCGAATCACGATCGAGAAGATAGCCAAAGAACGTGCTTGGTGTACATCTTGCACCGANCATGATTTAGTCGTAAAGTACTTTGACAAAGTTGAAATAGTCGCCCGATGACTGAGGACCATACTTGAATTGACACAATGTGTTGAAAGGATGAGATGTCAGTGAATTCATTGGACCCGTGAAGACGCGATAAACCAAAAAATGTCTCCGTATATAAACCTAGAAGCATACATGTATATGCCAATTCTTTTTATGTGACATTCAAGAACAAAATTGCTGTCTGTTATTTGAATGCCTACCATGGTTATTCTGAT
>JSUI01006522.1:0-33252 GCA_000833645.1 Huntiella omanensis | reverse complement strand
GCCAAAGAACGTGCTTGGTGTACATCTTGCACCGACATGCTCGTAAACTTCACAGTCACCGAGAATTGCCAACAATGCAAGGAACACTTTCCCATCATGCGTTCCGCAGACTTTTCTTATCACTTCATCAATGGAAACGGAGATCCAGCGACTCCCCGCACACAGCCCGGGTACCCGGAGCGGTTCATCGGGATTTCAAACCACAGTATTCAAATCTTGAGAGACATGCAGTTTATGAATTTCGGAAGGGACGGTCTATTTCCATGGCCTCTGTATATAAACACCATGACGGCCGATGTCATTAAGAAAGTTGGACTTGATCCGTCATGTTCAATTTGCTTTGGGATTATACGAGAGTTACTGGGTGCCATTATGCAGGAAAGTAAACTGAGATACCGTTTCGCGATCAAGTCTTTACGATATTCACTTGATGGATTCGGAAGACATATGGCGCAACGGTCAAAGTCGAGCTTTCCCATTTTACTATACATAGAATGGGCCCAAGTGGACTTTTGGGACAGATACGAAATTAAAAAGAAGTGGAAGTGGATTAGTATACGACCAAACGATGACACTGGAATAGTGAAATGCTCACTTTTCGAAGTCAATCGTTTCAACCCTACTTTTCTCGGACAGCAGTTGGACAATAAAATTCGGAATGTTCTACCAGACGTTGAATCATCGACGTTTGGGTATAATGCAGGTAGGAATTCTTTGAAAAAGGTTGATATCACGGTCTAAAATCAATCTACAGGCCTCCCATCATCATTCCGTCTCATTGACGTACAAGGAAGACGTGTTGTCAAGGTGGGAAACAACCGCTTGAAGTACTGTGCTGTCAGTCACAGATGGGACCCCACTGACGACCATGTTTTGACTTCTGAAAACGAACATCTTTACATGCAAGAGGGGTCCATATCTCTCGAGACGATGTCAAAGACTCTGCATGATTGCATGACTTTGGCAGGTAATATGGGAGTCCCTTACATTTGGATTGACCGATACTACATCATACAAAGTCATAGTCTCGAGAAGGGAGAACAGATTGAGGCCATGGGACATATTTACGCGCAGGCGTATTTCACCATAATATGTGCGCTATCAGAGGACATCCACAATGGACTTCCGGGGTATACTCGCGATTTCATCGACCAAAGTTATCGCGTGACTGGGGCTGATTGCCAAGGGACTATTGACAGATNTCACGATCGAGAAGATCGCCAAAGAACGTGCTTGGTGTACATCTTGCACCGACATGCTCGTAAACTTCACAGTCACCGAGAATTGCCAACAATGCAAGGAACACTTTCCCATCATGCGTTCCGCAGATTTTTCGTATCACTTCATCAATGGAAACGGAGATCCGGCGACTCCCCGCACACAACCAGGGTACCCGGAGCGGTTCATCGGGATTTCAAATCACAGTATTCAAATCTTGAGAGACATGCAGTTTATGAATTTCGGAAGGGACGGTCTATTTCCATGGCCTCTGTATATAAACACCATGACAGCCGATGTCATTAAGAAAGTTGGACTTGATCCGTCATGTTCAATTTGCTTTGGGATTATACGAGAGTTACTAGGTGCCATTATGCAGGAGAGTAAACTGAGATACCGTTTCGCGATCAAATCTTTGCGATATTCACTTGATGGATTCGGAAGACACATGGCGCAACGGTCAAAGTCGAGCTTTCCCATTTTACTGTACATAGAATGGGCCCAAGTGGACTTTTGGGACAGATACGAAATTAAAAAGAAGTGGAAGTGGATTAGTATACGACCAAACGATGACACTGGAATAGTGAAATGCTCACTTTTCGAAGTCAATCGTTTCAACCCTACTTTTCTCGGACAGCAGCTGGACAAGAAAATTCGGAATGTTCTACCAGACGTTGAATCATCGACGTTTGGGTATAATGCAGGTAGGAGTTCTATACAAAAGCTTGATATCACGGTCTAACATCAATCTATAGGCCTTCCATCATCATTCCGTCTTATTGACGTACAAGGAAGACGTGTTGTTAAGGTGGGAAACAACCGCTTGAAGTATTGTGCCGTCAGTCACAGATGGGACCCCACTGATGACCATGTTTTGACTTCTGAAAACGAACATCTTTACATGCAAGAGGGGTCTATATCTCTCGAGACGATGTCAAAGACTCTGCATGATTGCATGACTTTGGCAGGTAATATGGGAGTCCCGTACATTTGGATTGACCGATACTGCATCATACAAAGCCATAGTCTCGAGAAAGGAGAACAGATTGAAGCCATGGGACACATTTACGCGCAGGCGTATTTCACCATCATATGTGCGCTATCAGAGGACATCCACAATGGACTTCCGGGGTATACTCGCGATTTCATCGACCAAAGCTATCGCGTGACTGGGGCTGATTGCCAAGGGACTATTGACAGATGGCCCATTTGGAATCGTCTACCGAAGCCAGAGTGGATGACTCGTGGCTGGACAATGCAAGAGGAGCACCTTTCTAGTCGTCGTGTGTACATGATGGATTTTACGGTTCTATGGCATATCGATCGTTCTACTGTCACGTATCACGAAGTTGCGTCTGGGGCAGAAGAGATTAGTAGTACATCCTGCTCTGACAAAACCTACACGTCGTTACCAGATATTCTGCAAATGTATGCTGGCCGCAAGTTGACGAAGCCGGAGGATAGGATTAATGCGATCGCCGGTCTCCTTAAAGCCAACGCCATCGAGCATGTCTTTGGAATTGGTACGAGTAACATGAGGCTTAACCTTTGTTGGTGCAATGTAAATGAGCTTTATCGCACAGAAACCCAGGTCCAGTTTCCTACCTGGTCTTGGGCACATGTGCATCGACAGACCTGTTGGCCATACGGTAATCCGTTTAGATTCCAACCTCAATCGTTGATTCTGCATAGCGCTACTCCTTTGGCTAAACGGGTTAACATAGTAAGAAGGTTAGGACTATGTATGGACTATACACGCGAGCTTGGAGAGAATCACTTGGCGTTGCTTGCAAAAGCCAGGCCCCTTCGAAGGTCTGATCGGGTTGACCTTGACAACGACGATAACGGCCAGCTCATCCCCGGATGCTTTGTACTTGACTTGTACATGGACCAAAACCCTCTGTGTAATAGTCATAGTTTGCACAGTCTCGTGGTACAGCCTTTTACCCCGCATAGCAGCGTTGTATGTGGAAACTCTATACATGCTAGACGAGTAGGAGTTCTGATACAGTACAAACCGCAATTTCCCGTTCATAAACTGGCGGGAATTAGACCAATGGCGTGGCAAAGTATGACCCGGTTGAAGGCATCTAGACTACGATATCCTGCTTGTGCCATGTTCCGTAGGAGAAGACACATCTGTACTGAAAACCAGATCGTCGAGGGGTATAATGACCTCAATGGTACTGGATCTAGTCTCGAAAGAGGGTACATATTACCCAAACATCCCAAGTACAATGGACTCTTCGCAGCGAATCGCAGACTGGCACAAGGTGTCTGGCTATGCTTTTGTACTTTCAGAAGAGCCCGAAGGAACTGTGTCATTCGCTACCAGCAAGTGAAATCTCCACAGGGCCATCACATCATACGAAGGGACGTTATATCTCCGCAATTCTTGCGGTCTAAAACGGTGAATAAGCTTTTGAAGTTTCTCAAGACTCATCGGTTAGTGAAAAAGGCGGAGCGGAAGATAGCCTCGAAGGTTTCAAGGTTGTCTAGAGTACGGGCNGAAGGAACTGTGTCATTCGCTACCAGCAAGTGAAATCTCCACAGGGCCATCACATCATACGAAGGGACGTTATATCTCCGCAATTCTTGCGGTCTAAAACGGTGAATAAGCTTTTGAAGTTTCTCAAAACTCATCGGTTAGTGAAAAAGGCGGAGCGGAAGTTGGCCTCGAAGGTTTCAAGGTTGTCTAGAGTACGGGCNAAAAGCCAGGCCCCTTCGAAGGTCTGATCGGGTTGACCTTGACAACGACGATAACGGCCAGCTCATCCCCGGATGCTTTGTACTTGACTTGTACATGGACCAAAACCCTCTGTGTAATAGTCATAGCTTGCACAGTCTCGTGGTACAGCCTTTTACCCCGCATAGTAGCGTTGTATGTGGAAACTCTATACATGCTAGAAGAGTAGGAGTTCTGATACAGTACAAACCGCAATTTCCCGTTCATAAACTGGCGGCAATTAGACCAATGGCGTGGCAAAGTATGACCCGGTTGAAGGCATCTAGACTGCGATATCCTGCTTCTGCCATGTTCCGTAGGAGAAGACACATCTGTAATGAAAACCAGATCGTAGAGGGGCATAGTAACCTCAATGGTACTCGATCTAGTCTCGAAAGAGGGTACATATTACCCNTTTCTCAAAACTCATCGGTTAGTGAAAAAGGCGGAGCGGAAGTTGGCCTCGAAGGTTTCAAGGTTGTCTAGAGTACGGGCGTGTAACAAGGCTTTCTTTGGTCGGAAAATAAAAGCAGACCAGGGAGGTTATCAGACTTTTATTTTGCATTGATGTAGAGGAGGATATTATATGATAGCCGTGGGTTCTACCCTGGCATGATAAAATTGAGGTTGTGGAATTTGTTATTGATATATTCACTCATATATTTCTCTATGGGAGTAGCTTGATTAATGAACAAATTCATTGCCTTCAGCATATACTCATTCCTTTTGGGGTTGCCTTGTTCTATGTCTGTGTAACTGCAGTTGGGTGGTTGATCATCCTTTGGTAATGAAAGTGGGGAAACCAACAAGTCCTGTATCGATATCATGACGCTTCAATGCAGTTGTGGGGCGTCAGCAACTTAGGCATACGTCCGATCATTATCACTTTCTCCGCACCAAACAAAACACAACGGACAGTCCGATGAAAGCCCGAGTCGTGCTTTCTTCTACCCGTATTCCTGCGTCTGACGGTGATTCTAGTGGTATACCGTAGCTCATGACTCCTTCCATGGTACCTCACATATTGTGATGCTCTATTTATAACCTGATTAGCCGGGCTTGACACGTGTAAGCCTCCGCCCTGCCTGATGGCTACTTACTAAGTGTTCGCTTCTCACTAATAACTGTATAGAAATTGAACCCTAGATAGACCATGACAGAATAGTCCCCAATAACAAAGTCCAAAGGTTCCACTTCTTTGTAGCGCAGTAATACGCTGATGCCTCCCAGTCCGTCAACAGATGAGACTGAGTAAGTGTAGTCAATTGATTGAAACAACGACCATGGTCGATAAGGTGAGACATCGTTGATGCTGTTGCCAAGTTCGAATTCACGTTTTTTCAGGTAGTGTGAAGTTATCACGGTGACATCCCATGTTCGAATTGGGGTTCAATTTTGTGATCACTAGTCGACGTAACGTTCGTAACACCATTGCATTACTGAAATAATTCTCAGCTCTAACTTCACGTACGCAAATTTGGTGGTCTCAATGTAGAATCATGGTTTGGAACGATGCATGNCCAAAGGTTCCACTTCTTTTTAGCGCAGTAGTATGCTAATGCCTCCCAGTCCGTCAACAGATCAGACTGAGGAATTGTAGTCAATTGATTGAAACAACGACCATGGTCGATAAGGTGAGACATCATTGAGGCTGTTACGAAGTTCGAATTCTCGTTTTTTCAGGTAGTGTGAAGTTATCACGGTGAGATCCTATGTTCGAATTAGGGTTCAACTTTGTGATCACTAGTCGACGTAACGTTCGTAACATCATTGAATCACTGAAATAATTCTCAGCTCTAACTCCACGTACGCAAATTTGGTGATCTCAATGTAGAATCATGGTTTGGAACGATGCATGTTATGTGAAATAGTCATGTACAAAGGATGCTTGGTTAACTGGTTTCTTTCTAATCTCACGCAAGACTCGACGTGTAAGTCGTCTTTCATTTGTTACACAGCAACTTGTCGAATAAACTGGTTTCTAGATGCGCACTTGATTTTGAGGAATACTTGCTTTGAACAACCTCCGGTAGTCTAGCCGAGCCTGGGAATAGCATTCCAGTAGGTGGGGCACCTATGCTGTATGCACATGGGGTGCCGCAGACACTGCCCTGACTGTTCAAGCTCTTGGCAACATGCTAATACAACGGGAATCTTATTCTGGTATACATAAGTTGCCTGCCTGCGCATTGCTCTTCAAGCTTGAAGTACCATCGCATAGGCTCTAGCAAGCGAATGCAAGTAGAGGTGTCCCACACGGTCAGCGTGAATTGTGTCCCCATAGTCGATGCTACTAGACGGATTGAAAGCTTCAAATCCCATGGCAAAGTCACGATCGCGGTAGCTTCGCCACATCTGAAATATCATGAAGGTTGTGTCAACTTTACAACGTCCGCCATAAACCCCTGATCACCTCGTGATTGTGTGTTAAATGCCAAGCTCCTTCTCTAACACGCATCTCCTCCTCCAAAACATCCTCAACTACCGATATGTCCGCCTCCCTTTGCCTAATTCACGATATCCGTTTTCGCAGTTCGGTGCAACTGTAGGGGATGTTCGGTTTGCCCCGGTCGTTCTTTTTGTGACGGTCGTGTCATACTACTTTTGGAACAGACTAGCCCAAGACCAAGTAGTGAATTGGTAGTTAGGTTCTTCTAGTCATCACCAAGCCTTCTAACAAAGTGTGTAGTGCATGAAGGGAATGGGACCCCCCAAAAAGCGCCCAATCGCGTGTTTATACAAGATTTAAAGTTGCTTGAAATGGCGGTGGCAGCTGCCAACCAGCTATGATAACTTCGAGTATGACGGGCCCCAAGGTTAGTTTCATTCACCACAAAGCCTACAGGGCCGGAAATCGGGGACCCAAGGTCACTGACGCCAGAAGTTTATATGCTAAGCCGAGCTTCACACACAAAGGCGGACAAAAATAAATGCAACTTGTGACAAACACCTCCCCTGAACAGAGCGAACGAACCTTTTCACAAAAAAAAACCATAAATGATGCCAAAGATCACCAAAAAGATTGGAGACACGGGGAATCGAACCCCGGACCTGATCCAAGCCAGAAGCTGGAGCTTCAAGAGTGCTAAGGATCCGTCATACCACTAGACCATGTCCCCTCATGTTTTTTTGAGCTTCATAAGTGAATATATATAATATTGTCAACCCTTTTCTATACTAACTTCACGTGNACCCCGGACCTGATCCAAGCCAGAAGCTGGAGCTTCAAGAGTGCTAAGGATCCGTCATACCACTAGACCATGTCCCCTCATGTTTTTTTGAGCTTCATAAGTGAATATATATAATATTGTCAACCCTTTTCTATACTAACTTCACGTTCAACCTTCTTCCTTAATACCCTCGGAATGGTACCTTCGAGGTTGGCGATGCCATTTCCATCGGACACGGGCTGGATTTTCCCCCAATTCGTTGTCGGTTGTATTAAACCACACNACTCAACGGAGGATACTGGGATGCCGACTTCATTTTGGCCCGACGTTGCCTGGAGAGCCGTCGTATTAACAGTTAGATCTAGTTAGGTAGACGTTAAAAAATACAACAACAACAACAACAACTAACTTCACGTGTTTGTGTGAATGTGACACGGGTCACAACTTCTTGACAGACTGGAGTCCAGTGGCAAGCTTAATATTAACCTCAAATTAGGTTATATTGCAGTTTTGCCATGTCATATCCGCTGCTAGATAAATAGAACAACAACAACAACAACATATCCGCTGCTAGTCGTGGTGCCACATCCCAAGGATCGGACTCTTCGTGCGTAGGACATGGATTTGGACTGTACGAGGTTCAAAGCAACTTCAAACATTGATTTTCTATATTGGTTCTTTGTCTTTATTTCTAGATATATAATAGTCTAGATGCTATTGCAGAAGAGATATAGTGTGTCAGCTAGAGTCCTTGTGTGGAAATGTAAGATGTAGAATTGTAATCACGAAATATGAGATAAACTTGAAGAACTTGTTGTATTAAAATCATAAACCAAACCCAAAATACCGGATTAACCACCTATACTTATACTTAGTTCGACTGACACCGGTGATAGATACGGACTTAACGGAAGATGCTAGAGTCGGCAAAAGACGGCTGAGTAGAGCTTATTGGTGCGACATGTTTTGTAACAGCGACTGAAATAGATTCAGTCAAAACAGCTATACGTTTTGAGGGAGTTTTATACCTCAAACGTTAGTGTTGTTAGTTCACAATGCCATTGTCGTTACATTAGCCAATGGTGATAACAGGCAGGGTTGTTAATCCGTCATGGGCCACAGGGTTAATATGACCCATAACCCTTGTGGTTCAACAGGAAAGTCCTTCCATTTTTAGTTCAGATCGTCAGGTTTCAATAGGGTTAAGACCGGGAACAACCCGTATCACGTGGGAACAGCATACTGATTCACCCTGTGGCGCATGAAAACACACCCTCACCGTGAAACTACCTGTACCACTAAAACAACAGGATAACTGTCATTGGAAAGCGACAAAAACAAGTTTACTGCGGTGATCGTTAATACACACAGCACGGGAATTACAAGTGATAGATGATAGATTCGCTCCGTATGAATGATCGATTGAGCCTTTCGCTTTTTGGGGCCATCACAAGAAGGTTACACTAGCCATGAGGGGCAACGCACGGACTCGGTTTGGTTAGTGGGGTAATCATCGTGTGTAGGTCTTGGAGCGACGTGAAACGAAGAAGATCGAATGATAGTAAGAAGAAACACGTTTGTATTCCCATATTCAGTCGCTCCCATCGTCGTAATATTTTGCACATGGGAGCGACGCCCTGTTCGAGTATCAGGGCGATTGGATTTACGACGTAGCTTATCTTTTAGAATATACTTTAATTACCATCCCCATCTCTCTTCCGCATACCGGCAGCAACCATGACTACACAACAGAAGACACCCGCCTCCATCTTCAGTACCGCTCGTATGACCTATGCGATACCCAATAGAGATGTATATATATAGACACGGCCAACAAGCTCGACACCTCGTTCCGCACATACACACCAACCTCCGAAGATTCCTATATCAGCCACGACAGCCCCCAGTACTCGTGCTCAAGTTCCGCCAGTTGAAGGGTTTGCAGCCCCGGACAGGATCGAAATTATCCGTCGCTCTGACTCTAGGCCACCTCTAACAATCCCCGACAGACGACGAAAGACTCCCTCCAAGAACGGTTCATCCGCCAAATACCATTGCTAAACGCCACCAAGGATATATCGGTATTGGAAAAGTATCAGGTCCTCGGCGAAAACAACCGTACGGTACTTCGGGATATCCACCAATGGTTTGACGATATGCGGAGGGCATGGACAAATTGTGTTTTGGACATGAGCTTATATCTCAGCCGTCCGGAGGTTCTGTTTACCGGGGATACTATAACTTGGCGGTATGACCTTAGGTCCGAGGAACGTGATTCCACTCACCTGGATCTCGTTTTCCAGAATACCTTCGCCCACTTATAAAGCCCCCAGTTTGCCGTACATTGCGACGCCGCGTGGCAAAAAATAGTAGACCTTGATTGCCATAAGTGACCTGCCCAGGGTTGACTTCCACAATGTAAGTTATAAAGCCCACTCTACACATGAAGCGGGCCAGAACCTAGTTATTTCCGGGCTGCACCCGGCTATGTTGTTGACCGACTGCAATTTATCAGATGGTTACTGGAAGTACCTGCATACGTCCTAAGCAGAGACCATAGCAGCCGCGCCGGAAGCCACTTAGGATCTGGTGGGTCAGTCGCGACGAGTACATAAGCACATCGGTACCCCGGGAAAGGAAACTGTTTGGGGTAGACACGGCGTCGGACAAAAACGCAGGCACACCTTGCGGAATACACGGAACCCGTTTCAGAGAAACAGACACTAACAAGTATACTGTATCTATAGCGGCCGCGTTGGTCACCAGTACATACGTTTCCTGGTTGGATCCGTGTCGGTCAGACGACGGGCTACGGCGAAACACTGGCACCAGGGCCTCGGACACCCTGGCTTAGGGACTCTCACTCCCCTCCAAAACTCTACTGTTGTGGTGAAGATGGTGGATAGTGTTGAAAACTCCCAATACCTCGCCTGTGCAACGCAGAACGACGTCTGCCATACGTTTCGCACAGCCAAAGCCGTTAAACAACCTCGGAAGAAGGCCCGCCCCGGTCCCAGCCGGAGTTCCTACCTCTTGTGGTCTTTTTCCATGATTTCCAGGGTCACGGTACCTACCACCACTACATGGTTCTGGTAGACCCGTTCTCCGTGTACGCATGGCCTCATGTCCCAAAGGACAAAACTGCTGCATCGATTGCGTCCGTTGCCTGGCCGGTAACTAGAGGAGGCATTCACGCGCGAGGCTATCAGATCATATGCCTTCGACCATGCCCACCCCATCACTTTGACGAGCCATATGCCCAAGACCACATACATCCGCAAGCTTCTTCCCTGCCCCTCTTCGATTACGGCCCAGTGTATGACACATTGCCCACCGCCGATTCTGTTTCCCCAGCACTTATCTACGCAACCTAAGCCACGATCAAGGAAAAACGAGCACAAGCTTCCGCCCACCGGGGACTAAGAACACACCGTCACAATGGACCCGACGTATGGATTTATACGGACGGCTCAATGCTTGCCACCTGTTAGACCGGAGCGGGCTGGTACGCAGAGAAAAACAATGAAAAGATCATGCCGGATACTTGTCGTGGAGGCGAGTGGCATGAAGTGGCTGATTCTGAACTTGTGGCTATCAGAACGAGCCCCCAGACAATCCACCAGGACAATCTCCACAACAGCGGGCGAATTTGGATCTGCTCTGACAACTTGGCCGCTGTCAACAGACTCAACACAACTGCGAAAAGAACCGGACCCTCACAGCACGAAGTTGACAAAGCCAAAGAACTTATGCAACACTTCAGAAACGCTTTCCACGTCCAGGTCCACTGTATCTGGGTGCCAGGCTATGTTAGAGATATGGTTATCATGGGGGGTTCAGGTTCGGCGTTAGAAACCCGCTTGTGCATCAATGGAAGCCAACAGCCGCAGACCCCTGATGAAAAGACATGTTCCGCGTGCCTCTCCATCCGATCTCTCAAGGTCTGCCTGACGATTGCCGCCAAGCACAACATGGTCGTCCGGTCTTACGACGTCAGTAATGCCTATCTCAACGCCACACTCCCAACACCAGTCTACATGCGAGTGTGGCCGGGCGCAGGTCCCGCGTACGAGGGAAAGGTGATTAAAGTCGTCGAGGCTTTCTTTGGGTTGCGGTCACCCGGTCGCCTTTGGCAGGAGCTATTCAGGGCTTTAATCAAGAATGCGTTCAGCGGGATAGAAGAACTAGAGGAGCACCAAGAAGATCCTTGCGTATTGCGAACCAAGTCAGGTAGCATCATGATCCTATACTGGGTTGACGACTTCCTAGTCATCAACACCAAGGAAGCCGAGCCTGCGGCCGAAGCAGTCGTGTCGAAGCTACGTCAATCACTGAAAATCTCTGGGGGTGACGAACTCAACGAGTACGTCGGTATACAATTCGACCGCACAAGCGGGGGGTGGTGAATGCACTTGAGTTCATACATCAATGAGCTCGCAGCCCGGTTCTCGTGGGCGCTACCACGATTAACCTCCCCTGCTGAGCCAATGTCATCCGCCACGTTCGTTCGAACCCCCGAAGATGTCCCACCGACCCCCACTGAACGCAAGAATGCATACGCCAGCCTTCTTGGATCACTCACGTGGGTGTGCACAACCTGCCGCCACGGTGTTTAATTCTCTGTGAGTCGCCTAGCCGAGTTCGCTAGCACCCCGTCACCATTCCACTTTGCTGGCCTAGCCCGCATCCTCAGATACATTGAGTTCACCAAGGAGGCCGGTCTAGAAACCAGCGTTACCTCACTTGAGGTCTTACGGTGATCGGGACAGCTACAAGTCAAGCCAAGGACTTATGGTGCTCGTATGCGGCACACCCGTATACCCCAAGGCGAGCAAACAAGGGTGTGTTGCCACGTCGACAACGGAAGCAGAACTAGTGGCATGTACCCAGGCAACTCAGGAAGGTATGGGGATGGCCAAACTTCTCAAGGGCCTAGGTATCCACCCCGGGCTCCTCCCGGTACAATGCGACAACACAGCCACAATTGACTTGCTCTCGAACGAAGAAGCCCCAAGCAGATCGCGTCTCCGCCACCTCCACACTTACAACTTCTGGCTCCGCCAAGAAGTGACGGAAGGCCGTTTATCAGTCAAGTATATCGAGACAGATTTGCAGAAGGCGGACGGTTTACAAGGCCTTACAAGGCGACGCATTCAAACGATGGAGATCCATAACCAAGATCACCTTTCCCCCCACAGAGCCAACGATGGGAACAACTGACTCGGCCTTTCCTAATGAAAACGCAGCCTCAGTTGGGGGTGACCCACACGCCGACTTGGCCACCCTGAGTGAAGAAGCTGGCCTCCCAACTGGCGGGCCTTTTGGTCAACCAGAGGGTGTGTCAGAGATATGGTTATCGCGGGGGTTCGGATTCGGCGTTAGGGTCCCGCTATCATAGATTTGGATATAAGCATCACTACCACGTGCGCTGTATCCCCTGTACGGGTAAACATGTAAACGCAGTCGTGTAACATAAACAGCGTTGTCGATTGATCCCTCCCGTTGGGACATCTAATATATATCGGGATCGATTGATTAGGTAAACCGGTAAGCCACCGGCATAGTGTTGTTGACTGACCGCTCTCTCTCCGGTTGTGATGGTGTCCGGATGGCGGAAATGGGAACCCCCAATGATCATGTATATATAGCACTATCACCATCTGTACATAGATGCATAGAGAGAGGAGAAATTGGGTGTTTCTCGTATTGCACTTTAGTGACCCTTTACTTTATCAGGCCACTCCGATGTACACGGCAACGAGAAGGCAGACAAGCTCTCCAAGTCGGCTGTGGTCCCGCAAGAGACACCATGGATGTCCCGGGCCAAGGCAATGCACTGGCTCAAGGACGAGACTCGCAGGAAGTATTCATGCAGAAGATGAAGGTTGCTCTAAATCATCGCACCATGCAGGCAACAATGGGAGCTCTACGGAACATGATGATGCAGGGATATGACGCAGACACTGAGTGGAAGCCTGTCAAGGTGTATGTCGCGGATACGACTATTGTTCCGGCAGGAGGAAGGACATTGATGCCGATTCGAGGTTTAAACTTGCGACATGACCGCATCGCTCTGATTGAAGATGAAGATGGATTGCCCGGTATGATTTCTAGCCTGGTATCGGGAAACGACCCAGTATAGCGGTCTACAACTCCGCCCCCGACAAGATGGTTATTCCCCAAGGCACCCCGGCTGGCACGGCTCGTGTTTCGCGTGATGACGATAACCTCCATATTCTAGATGTTGCCAACCCTGCTCATGCCGAGGCCTTCAGCCGACTTTGTGACGAAATGGAGACAATTCAGCATCCCTTCCGTGGCCATAATTCAACTTCACCAGAACAGTTTCCTTTTGTTGAAGGGGAGAAGAGTCAAAGATTACTGCAGGTGACTCAAAATTCAAAAGTCGGTTGCTGGAGATTGTTAATCGTTCAAATGCTTGGGAGTCTACTGGCCTGATTCGAATCTCGGAAGATAAAAAGCCACGCATCGAACTGCGCGAGGGGTATGCCGAACGTGGCCACAAGGGAGGACATTATGGTTTAGGCTCAAGAGGAGAATCATGTGTGGATAAGGTTCAAGACGGTTTGATGGCCGAAGGGAAGATTTCACCAATGTACGGGGTGTGCCATATCCTTTGCCCGCTCTTTGTTGTTTGGAAGAAAGCGAGGAACTTTCCCTTGATAAGTTTCGTGTCGTCTGCGACATGCGGCCCTTGAACAAAGATGTTGTGATTACCGCCTACAGCCCCTGTAGAGCAGCACCACAACCACACCTAAAACCCACACCCCACTTGCTAAACGCTACACCCCGGTTGCACACCCCGTTATCAGGATAGCCGCGCTACATCATACGAGCCACTACTAGTGACCCGCACGATAAGGGTTCCACCATATGAGTAGCGCTGGCCGGTGTGCGAGACCGCCGGTGGTAGCGCCAGCCGGGGCGTGTGACCCACCGGCGCCGACGGACCTACACCCAGCCGGCTGCCACTATAAGTACCGTCGACAACCCCATTCATATGAACAGTCTTTTGCAACCCGCAGACAACAATATCACGATCATCACAATAAAAGAAGCCATCCCGGGGCGATACCCAATGCTCGACCGTGACATGATCAAGAAAAAGGCCATTGGTTGCTGTCGCCGCACCGCTTTGGATTTGAGTCAAGCGTTTTTTCAATGTCCTATTGATGAGGAACATATTGGTCGACTAGTTTTGTCAAGCCATCGGGGCCTCGAAAAGAGCCACGTTATGGTGATGGGGTTTCTCAACGGTCCCGCATTCATGCAACGTATCTCGGAGAACATGCTCCGGGATATGGAATCCTTTGTGAGTGTCTATATTGACGATATCCTCATCGCCAGGAGATCGGACGACGAACATCTAGGCCACGTGAAGCGGGTATTGGATCCTCTTGCGGAACGGAATTTGCGTTTTGGTGCAGCAAAATGTTTCTTTGGTTTTCCTACTGTTGTGTATCTTGGGATGCTTGTTGATCGACATGGGATGCGATTGACCCAGGACCGTAACAACAGCTGACGGACTGGGAGGCATCAGCATACCACTGCGCCAAAAGAATTGGTACCTTTGGACTTTGTTATCGGGGAACGTCCTATCATGGTCTATATAGGGTGCAATTCCTATACAGTTATCGGTGAGAAGCGAACACTTAGTGAGTAGCCATCAGACAGGCCAGAGGCTGGCAACAGCCTTAAGGCAGAAGACAACTTCAGACACGCCTGAAGAGGTACCTCAAATCCGCTTGGCTAATCTACACACAATGTTACAAGCATTATCTTCCCTTCTATTCTTTTGTGTTTCGTGATTCATGAACCTTCCCTTCCCTTTATTTTGTTGGGAGCAGTTAGCTTAGGTGTGATGCCAAAGTATTGGGGGACACAAGTACCACTGCGCCAAATAGATGGATCCTTGGGTCTTTGTTATCGGTCACAGTGATATCAATGATCGTAAGGTTATAGAATCTGCTAGGCAGAAATCTTAACCGGGACCTCCAGACAGGGTACAATTCGACACATTCACGTTTAGAATTGTGCCAAATATTAGTCCTAATAGACACCATAACACATTCTCAGTCAATTAAAATTGAAGTCCTTCTACCAAACTATGTCCTTCAAGGCTTACACTATGACAAGCTCTTCTCTCCAGTCACTAATCATCTCTGAATGGGGTACACCAACTATAACGGCCAGTTCAACAAACAGAACCTCGCCTTCTGCGTTTGCATTGCGCGCTACAAAGGCTTCATGGAATCCCTCAACCAATACGACTTCATCGTCAATTTGACTATATGAGCAACTCACGAATAAGTGGCCGTCTGATAGAACGCCTAGGTGGTAATCATCACGTTGCATCCGCCACAATACTGCAACCAAATCCTCATCGAAATCATCTTCACTGTACCCTTCAACATCCAAGTAACGTACCAAGTCCTCCTTAAGTTCGTCGCCTAATGGTGGTATAAACTGTAACCAGTGAAGTAAGAATTCTCTCCCTTCATCATCCATCCGGTCCCCACCGAAGAGCTTTGCCATCGCCTTCCTCAGCCCCTTCTTGTCTTCCAGCTGGAAGAACCTGACAATTTTGGCTCGGTACATGCATTGAGTATATAACTTCCCCCAACCTGGTCCTCGAACAAATGTTATACTTTCAAAGGTTCCATTGTCCCTGTCCTCGAATGAGGGCTCTTGGAGATCTGTAAAGTCGCCGTTATAGAATTTCCTGGGAGACAAGATGGTGTTGCCATATGGAACCCAAGATACCAAAGTATCGGCTGCCGAAAGTTCCCCCTGCGGGGTAGGTCGTAATCCGTGGTTCTGAAATATTAGAAACGTAGGAGAATACATCTCTTTGAGCGATAATACTATCCTTTCAGCAATGTCCAAGACTATCTCTGTGTCAGGTTTGTTGTAGTCAACAACTATGTCTAGATGCTTGTAGACACCGGCGAGGGAAAATAAGCGGTCACGATTCAGTTTCACTTGAAGGTCTTCACATGAATCGCGATACGCATTGGCAAAGTTCATGACTCCTCCCGAGCACGATCGTAGTTGGTCCAGAATATTTCTTGACGACGGGTACATCATACGAGATGCTTGTGCGCTGAGCATGGCAAAAAAAGTCTCGTTGAAACTCCCGTCAAGAGACAAAGACTGGCGTAATCTCAGAATATCAGTGTCGAGCGTGTTACAATACATTGCCTCTGTTATAACCAAAATGCACCAAAGGGAAATCTTACAGCGTCCATACAGCAAGTAATCTGATGTGTATCCCCGAATCCTGGGCCACTGTGCGTGTCTCTTCACCCAAGGGTACCGAAACCTGCTGAGTTCATTATTGATCAGTGGGAATAATACACGGTAGTCTTCGCGCATGGCAACCTCTTGGACAATCCACGCGCGATTCCAGTAGGTACTGTCGAATACGGGACGAAGGTTAATCCAATTAACCTTTGTGAATGATGTGACCAGTCGACGCCGGGTATCCTCGTTCTTTTCCCAATCCAGCGACGCATGGAATAACCGCTTTAAATCTGCCGAAACCTCGGTTGTATCAGACTGGGCGGAGCCAAGCCATGAAATCAGCCTATCCGCCTTCTCGTAAATCTGCCCCATCATCTGAACCTGGCGCGTCTTTTCTTCTTCGTCGTGCTGGTTGATACACAAAGCATCGATCCATAGGCGAGTTGGCTTGGTCTTATGACGTATATGCCACAAGGCTGTCATCAAGTTCTCAGTAATATCGATAATGCCCGAATCCAAGTACATCGGATATGTACCTTTTGAACTGCCCCAGACATAGGATAGACACGTGTACTTCCCCGTGTCCGATGGAAAGTCGTGTGTGGAAGTAGTGCATCTGAGGGGGTCCAAGTCCGTTCCGGGTAGTAGTTTGACTATTCGTATTTGTCTGCCGTCCAGGGCCAATGGGTGATGACGATATGATGCCGGCCCAAGTGGTCCACGAATTCGGAAGTTTGTGCTAGCAGATCAAGCCTGTGTAAGCCTTCGGTGGGTGAAGAAGTATTCGTTCTCTCGTGGATTACCGGCGTGATCCAGAATTACGTTAGTGGTTACTAGAGGAGAGAAATTTTCCCTCTGCCCTGTAGGTCGTCAGTATGGTGAACTTTTGGTTGCTAACTAAAGCAATGATTATCGTCATCTCTCAACTGGTCGAGGATGTTATCGTCGAGAGTTACTGATAGGAATACTCACAATATTCTAAACATTCCTGCTCCGTCATAAAGCCAATGCGGCTTTGGCCTAACGACAGATAACCAGGATAGCGGAAAAACACCATGATGATAATAGCTGTGGGTGGGAACTGGATATTCGATTCAAATAGGATCAATAATGAGATTCTTTGCACAACGGTTCTCGTCAGTGAGAGTTTCTATGCATGATAAAGGATCATTCGTTGTCGTTTTATAGTCTCTGTCCCTTGTCGATTATTGCTTGGATCCTTGCCAATGTCTGTGACCTACCATAACATCCGCATAGACATGCAGCGTTACATTCGAGCACAAATGGGGGTTTAACATGCGAACTGGTATCGCATGTCACAAACATCCCAACTGGGATATATGCACCGAGGGTGACTACCCGTTGAAGATATTTTCCCAGATTTTGTAACTACTTTGGTTCGTAAGCTTTGACTGGTATAGCATAGTAGTTCCCAGCGCTCTTCAAGTTGCACCAAGCATAGTAGAGTCACTGTTTCCAGAAACACGAGACTGCGATGTTCGACAACCCTCTACTTCATATTCATGCACTTGTTACTTGAAATCTGAGGCTACACTGATTCTATCATGCCTAGACGTAGTGATGTTATGAGTTATCGTATGTGTCGGATCTTTTTTACAGCCGA
This sequence comes from Huntiella omanensis, assembly GCA_000833645.1. NCBI lineage: Eukaryota > Fungi > Ascomycota > Sordariomycetes > Microascales > Ceratocystidaceae > Huntiella > Huntiella omanensis. The sequence continues at coordinate 15,251 of JSUI01006522.1, read as the reverse complement.
CAGAGGAGGAGCATGTAAAAGAATGGTAGTATTGCTGATGAATCTGAAACAATAGGTGATGTAATCCGACACCGATCCGTCATCTCTAAGATGCCATAAATCGAAGAGAATGATGCACATACAAAACATAATAACCCTACCAATGACCACCGCCACACACACAAACCCTAGCCGTACTAAAACAGGATTCGGCCCGTGCACCCTGCAATTTCCCGACCACGTGCGTGCCGACACATTATGATCCGAAAACACGTGACAAATCCAAAAAGGGAAACTTTGAATGAAACGACCTCTTGGCCAGCTAACACGGGATGAACGGCGATTGCAACCACGATCACCATCATGATTTAGTTAGTAGCACCTAAAACTGTACCTTTAGTAGTCTAGTGCTATGTACTCAACAAAAGCACTTGCGCTACTTGATGAGTAATTTATCACAAGTTCATCGTGTATTGCTAGACAATCTATGGTCAACGACGCTACGGTACTCAAGTCGCTGTCATGTAATCAGAAAACCCATCAATCGGAAGTTTCACCAGCGCCAGGGAAAGCTAGGCGCAGCAGCGGCCGTTTCTTCTGAACCATCAGCACATTCTACGGTTGATCTTTATCTCTCCCATATAAAAGACATATCTTTTTCTCTGGAATTGTAGATCGAACTTGTCTTCTTGAATCCGACACCAAAGTTCAACCTTTCTATCGTTGGTTATCGTTATCAACGCTTTGCCATTGGACAACATCATCGATTCTTACTGTACCTATCAGTCTCTTGTTCAGAAACGGTGCTTCAGTTCATTGAACTGTATATTTCTTGTCGCCTTTTATCGCGACATTGTCATTTTGATCACCGATCTCATCGTAAGTACCGACGTTCTCGCCCATCCATCGATATCCACTTGTCTAACACCTTCTCTCACCAGGCGTATCATGTTTTCACACAACACACCACAGACATGGCCATTCGGCCTGCCCAGAAGGGTCCGTGTTGCTCCAATCTGGCACAAGCCGAAATTTCCCTGTGGCTTCACCTACTTGGGAACTGCGGGGATTGAGCCCCCGAAGCTCAGCATGGGCTTCTTTTGTGACTCAACCAACATGATGTTTGAGTTACCACAGGAAGCCATTGACCTGTCGAACCAGCTCAGTGTGACTGAGCCCGACCAACTCTTGATGGCAAAGATACTGTCCACACTTTGCTTCGAGAACAACCAGCGCCGCAACGAGTTCCGTGACCTCGTTCTTCTATATAATTATCTGGCCAGCAACTACAGTATTCCTCGTCCAATTGGCTCACATCCTTTGACTGATCGCGAGCGGCAGTTCATGGACGATTGTGAGGCTTTTGCCCACAGCAAGAACATCCCGCTCGCGCATCAGACAATATAGTGTTCCAGGTGTTCCCATCATTTCTCCGGTTTCTTTCCATGATAGTGGAGAAAGTGATTATATTACAAAACATTTGCCCGAAGGGCAGTACCCCTGCAAGCATCATCAACGGAATCACTGCAGCTGTCACCAAACGAAACAAATATGAGGACATTCTTTATTTCAAGGGGGAACCCGTCTTTGTATTTGTTGGTGACCCGCAGGCTCCCCGCGAACAAAGGCCATCTGACATTGCCATTGAATTTTGTCACAGACGACAGGCCGCCAAGGGCAGGTTTCATCCCATTGGAAGGCCCCCATCTGGAAAGCCCCCGTCTTTGGTAAAAGGCGTGCTCCAAGGCAACCAGCCCCAGCAGGTAGAACTAACGACGGGTCGAGTCACCTGAACGCCGACCTATCTTCCTTGCGCCAGAAACGCCAGTCTGGACGGCCTATTTGCTTTTACGAGCCATGGTACAACGATAAGGAGGGGTCCTTCACTAGTACTTCCTGTACGTCCGTAAAAGCGGGCCGTGGGACCTACCAAATTGCGCGTCAGACTGCCCGTTGGTCTTCTGTCTCCTCTATCTCAACATGTCCTTCCAGCGCCAGCTGACCACCAAGAGGATGAGACCGATATACTGGACGTTCGGGGCCGACATAAGAAGCAGGAACGAGAGACAGCGGGTTTCGGCGGACGTGATGGTGTCTTCCGCAAAATTCCACGGGTTCCATCAATATTGGGCCGTTTGGAGAGGTAATTTAGAGGATGCAGCCTTTTTTGGTCCAACCTTAATGGATTGTTTCATCTGATTATGTTGTATGTCTGTCTTGATATGTCTAGACTATTGCTGAAGTATGGAGATCGTGGCTGAAATGGGAGTAAGGAGGGTAGGTCAGAATGTCTGTATTCGATATTATTCGGTCGCCGTGTTGATCTACCTAGATAGAATAAGCAAAAATAATCAAAGAGAGAGACCTGGAGAAAGAGGCAGAGACTTTGTAGACCCCCTTGAATACAAAATCAGGAACCAAAATAGGCATTGAACACTCCGTGAGAAGTTGGACTACTACATTGACCCCTGCGATCATCTATGTATAAGCAAACAGCTGTGGGAAGTGGCGAATGACAAAATCACCCCAAATGAATGTTGGATTGAGCTACCCCACAATGCCAAGCATCTTGACAGGCGGCTGGAAGGGCAGAGTGAGTCCGATAACATAGAGAATCCCTGAATAGGTGATGCCTGCCAAAGACATCTCGTTGGCTGCTCTAGAACACAGCACTGGAAGCCTTTGAAATATCACCGATCGCTAGTACACTGTACAGTATACAAGGTGTCTTGCTAAAGAGTAGAGTTGCCATTGCACGTAGCTACCACGAAAGTTGAACGAGTGATCTGTACATTCAGTAATTGACTGCATTGGAGGATGGCACAAATTATTGACATGGTCACTACAAGCGAAGGTTTTGACAAGAGCTTTTTTGAGAAGTATCTAAAAATGCCGACAGTGCATTGAATCCCCCAAAATATCCCATGCAGGCCTCAATCCCATACAGAATGAACGGTAGAGACAGATGTAACCGTTTCATTATCGCCATCATTAGACTCGGCCGGGTCCGCCGAGAAAAGCACAACGTAGGGAAGATCCCAGCCCCGCCCAAGGTGATCCGGATGAGCAGGCTCGAGGGTTGAATCTGGACCCGGCTGAGGAAGCACGATGTAGCGCTCTTCAATAAGCGGATCCAGGGCGACACAAAGAATCATGAGAGCCACGATGAAGCGGTCTCCTCGAGAGGGGTCGAAGCCAGCATTGCTCGCTTTATAGAAGGGGAGCCACGATTCAAAGGCTCGGTTCAACATCTCCTCCGTGATTTGGAGGACTTCTTCTTCATGAGCCATCAAGTGATCCAGAAGACCAGCAATCCCTGGCACCGCAGTCAAGCCAAGCTGTTGAGTCGCGGCCAAGACAACAGGATGGGGGTGTAAGAAATGTTGGTGCTCAATGACAGGGTGGCCTTGGGGAAAGAAGGCGTTCGCTCGAGCCACAACTTCCTCAACATAGTCAATATCAAGAAGGACGGCATCCGGCTGGGCTTCTGTTTCACTGATGGGGTGGACGACGATGGTAGGAACCATGAGGTCGAAAACACCCTAGTGACCAATAACGCCATGCTGGGAAGCGGGGGGTTCCGGAATGCCAGCCTCGGTGAATGATGTGGCGGTAATGCCGGATGACGGTTCAGCTTTGTCATTGCTGTGTTCAATGACCACCCAGGGGATCCCGACACCCGATGGGACCCTCGCATGACTGGGGGCATATCGGGGAGAAGAGGCGTCAATTCGGCGAACTTTCTTCGATTGACGAAGGGGCTTACTCTGGCGAGCAACAGAAACCCACGGAGCAGGAGTCGCTGGGCGATTAGCTTCGACGTGGGCAACGGTCTTCCGCTCGTTGGAAGATTTCGAGAGAGTGACAGTCCCGTTGCAAGTGCAGAAAAGCGTAGAAGAGGAGGTTGTGGAGGAAGAAATGTCATTCTTGAGGAATGGCGAAATGAGGCGACGGCCAGGTGACTTAAATGCGGGAACAAAACCCTGGCGGCGGGTAAAATTGTCGGTTTCGGTGTGAATAATAGTACGGACAGAGCCATTGTTGGCGGGGGAGGTGATAGCGACCATTTTAGAAGATATTGGGATGACAGCGGAATATCTTGAAATGGAAGTTTGAAAAAGATCAAAGAGCCGTGATAATTTGATCATGCAGATGAAGATAGACTTTACAGAAGATGGAAAGAATCATTCTGAAAGTTTCAGCTGATTTTGACTCTTTCTATGCGGAGTAATTCAGGTGACATCGTCCGAGTGCTCTTACACCCACTGGGGAATAGCCGGGGGAGCAAGAGGTGACGTACTAGCAACTAGATATGATAGCTGCGAATAGCAATGCGTTTCACCGGCGCTATCACACTGCGAGTCTTCGCTTGTTCTTAGACCGTATATCAATACGGGGGAGGTCTTTAGCACGTTTCTGAGTAGGAAGCTGTTCATTACCAGCTTACAAGACGTTATTTGACGACTCTAGCGAACCATGACTTTATCGACATTGCACTCAACGGCATAAGGCATCTTTGGGAGGTCACAAAGGGCCAAGAATGGCATCCTACCCTAAACACGCCGTTCTATAACCGTGCATGGCTAATGTAAGGAGATTAACTTGACGGATCATTCTCTGCCCACCGGCCAACCTTGTGTGAAGAGCTCTGCCACTAACGAGCGCTATCATTCTGGAACTTGAGATATGTGGGACAAACTTGCGTATATGTATGTACATACATACCAAGGTTGAATAATCCTTTGTACGTGAAACCCTCTAGCAGAGAGTTGCAAACAGGTAGTCGGGATAGGCCATCCTGTGGGGCCAAACGGTACGTTCTATTCCCTATAATTGACCTCATGCGGGACATCATGCGTTAGTTCGGTATTCATAGATAACCCCCAAGTTCCGGATTTGAAGTGGTGAAGTCAGTCTCAAGTAATCTTCAAGGTAAGCCATCGTGTAACCTTCAAAGGTAGAAAACAGACACTTAAGGAAGTTACGACTTCTGCAATAGTCTTAGTACATTCCAAGTTTGTGATTTTTGGGTTCGAGTACGAGAGACAACATTTCTCCCATCTTTCACAGATCCCTAATTAGTCCTGAAGTTCTACGTCGGCCGCCGACAGCCCTGCTATCAGTTATCATCTTTTTCTCCTCGTTAGCTCTATGCCGTATTCACAATCATTATAGCGATCAGCGTCCCACGCGGAGAATCCTGTTTACCCGATTCAATCATTCTTCTCTTGCCGCAGTGTCAAAGCCTCCTCATTTTTGCGGCCAACACATAAAACACTGTTAGTCGCTCAAATACAGTAACATTTAACGGCATAATCCAGCATCTCGATGTCTGCACAATGAACCCGGAACGTACAAGTCCTGGCAGTCAACCGGACGAGGACCACACAATCGGCCAAACTACCCGTATCCGGAAGGCCCCAATCTTCCACGAGCCTAAATGCCCCTGCCCCGTGAAATATCTGGGCACCGTGGGCATTGAGCCGCCCAAACTACGCCTGGGTATTTTTGGGAACATCACAAGGGACATGTTTGAACTTCCCAAGGCGACCAATGACATAGTCTTACGGATTATGGGGAACAGGATAAAACAGGTGGAAATAGTCAAGGTTGTGTCCGATGTCTGCAAAATCAACAATCTGCGCCGAAATGACCTCCGCGATCTAGTTCTTCTTTGGGAATTTCTGTCCAAGAACTATGCGCTGCCTCGCCCTGCCGGATCTCCCGACCTCACAGATCGTCAGAAGGCCTTTTTAGATGAATGTGAAGCATTCGCCAAGAAGAAAATGCTTTCTATCGAGAATATCCAGCATACCGTCGCTAATGTCGAGGCTCGTATCGTGCGGTTCCACAGGGTGTTGTTAATGGAGCTGAACATCATCAAAAGTGTTTGCTCGGAGCACAAAATCATCCACGGCATCCTTACGGAGATCATGGCCGACGCCGCCCGGAGACAGAAACATGACGACATCATTCGTTATGAGGGTGAACTTCCTCTGTCGTTTATCAGCGACAAAAAGCCCCCCGAAGAAAAGAGACCCTGTGACATAATGATCGAGTTCTGCCATAGACGTCAAACTGCCAAGGCCAAATATCTCCCCTATGGAAGACCAGGGACCGGAAAGCCCCCAAAACCATTTAAACGTGTTGTTGCCCAGAAGCCTAACGTGACGAGCGGAACATCTCGACCGGAGCACGGATCGATTTCTAGTCTCAGGGCTGCGCACGAGAAACGGGACCTTCAGCTTCTCCGTGATTCCCAGTTGGAATGCGACGCCAGCGAAACGGCTATTTCGGGTGCATTAGGCTTACGAGATTCCAAAGAGTTGAGGCGTCTTCTCCCCAATTCTCGGGTCAGAGACGTTAACGATAGCCAGTCGCGGCTCTCTCCACTGGCCATGGTCACCTACAGCCAAGTCCAAGAAGACGTTGAATCTGCCATTGACTCTGGGTTGGCCCCGTGTGATATTAACGCCCCGAACCAGACTGTCTCATCCGTGGGTTCTACAGCCATGACCACCAAGCCAACGGAGCCCAAGGAAATGCCGGCTTCACTCCCATGCCCCACAATAGAGCAAGCTACCATTGGAATCTGCGATAGCGAGAAAGACTGCGCAACGAAGAGGAAGCATGAGCTTACAGAGGACGCACGGGATGATTTGTGTAAGAGAAGATGTTAAGTGGACAGGGACTACCATGGCCCACGTGAATATGCAGGTATCTAGCCGGGAACAGCATCGCACATCGGCTTCGTTGGTGCTCCATAATTAATATCGATTTGTTTCCTGAATCAAATGTCATTCCCCGTGTCTAAGTGGTGTTGAAGAGTCCCGATAAGTCTCCCGCGTTCCCAATGTGGGTACTCAAAGTTTCACCTCGAGCTCAACAAATCTCAGTTCATGAATTGTTTGCTTCACGATCGACGCCTCCAGGTCTACCACTCAGCTCTATAGTTAGGAACAAGGCTGAGGTCCTTCGGCAAAGGTATACGACCAATTAATTGTCAGCAACCATCATTTACCGTCCAAGAGGCTGATTTGGTACAGACGTTGCAACCCGAGCCAGATTCCTGGATTATTGCTCGACGACAGAATATCGATCTTTCCCATGATTCCCAGTATTGAACGGAAAATCCCCATTCGTAATTTCATCTCGGACGAGGGAATGTCGTGGACTTGTCGAGCAATAACAGTCACACTAAACTCTAAATTCTACTAATGTGGAATATTCGCTCTCTGGTAACCCTAAATAACCCTGTTCTTTCCGAAGTAGCTTTCCGGCGAGGCGATTACACCGAAAGTTGGGAGTTTGTCGGATCCGAATGGCGTCCCGTGACCTAGTTATGATCGTCCCGGTGGTAAAACCTAGTCGGCAGACACGACCCGAGTATATCAGTAAACCACCGGGAACCGAGCAGCAGGTTGTACCGCACAAGCTTATTGTGCAACATGTCGTCAGCTTTTGTTCGGTAGGTTAACGCAAGGAGTTAACTACACGAGCGGCTATTCTTCCGCTCAACTCAAATCCTGCGAACCAAGAGGTCCATAGTATTCAGCCAGTTAGAATTATTCGGGAAGATAGTCTAGTCAATCCGCTTTTGTCGGGATTCATTTTGTATCTTAATCCCTACTCTCATGCAGCTTTAGCTTATGGAAAGGATTTCTGCATTGCAGGACATCTAAGGCCAATCCATGTATGTTGGTCACTAATACAATTTGCAGACACCTCATATCCTCCAACGCAGTGTGAAGAAACCCGAATCCTGGCACCCCCAGCCGACCCCAAGTTAGAAGGCCCTCAATAGACCGGAATGTTAGTTCCAACGTAAATTAAGTTACGAAGATGTAGTCGCCAGATGGAGCCTTGAACATAGTGTTCCTTGGCTTGAGTAGGGCAAGAATTGAGCTCGCTGTTACTTTTATACAGCACAAGTACACCCAGGGCCTAACCATTGTACTATCGGGGCCTTGTTCGGCATGAACCGAAGAACTTTCTACGCTCCTGAATCTGGAATGAATATTGGGGACTGGCTCAAAGCAGGACACCTTAGTGACCGACCCCGCCGGGTAAGGCCGGCGTGTTGACAATTAGCGATGTCCAGGTAGGCGATGAATAGAACAACACCAACAACAAGAACGACAACTCTGAAGGTATAGGAATAACAGGTGCTGCATTGTATTATGGCGGCCCTTTTATTACCAAACAGGAACAACTGGTTTCTGCACCTTCCCCGGGTAGTAGGGTATACAAGGGTATATTCGGGTAAACAAAATCGACGGTCTTTTGCCATTGGCTTGCACATGCTGATTATGATCATCCAAGCCAGCGTTGCTATATACTCTTCTAAAATATACTTTTTATGTCACCCGGACGACCATTTCCTGCCTCCTATATACGGTAACGCCTCCCTCGCTGCATTCGACCTCACAGAACTCTATCTAAAAGGTTCGTATCTCTCACCTTACAGAAAGGGTTTGTTTGTAGGTTGGGGCGGATAACCTTCATTGGCGATGTTATAATCCTTTTGGCGCTCATCGAGAATAGATCACAATGCAATAGTTGAGTTACAAAGGTTACTACGGCATCATCATTTCCAAATATTCAATCACAGTAGATATTCCGGTGGGCCGGACTCGAGATCGCCATGCAACCCCTCTTACAAACTTCTTCCATGATCCTTTCTCAAGATGGTCACTGCGACCATTCTTTCGCCGGACTATTTCGTCGCCGATCCGATAGACTCTAGGATGAACCGTTCCAGGCTAACCCAGCAGTCGATAACTAGGCTCCAAGCGACTACTATTCCATGAGCTAAACCCGTAAAGATACCCGTATTCTCTGTTCCGCCACCATCTAAGCTTCTGGTAAAACGACACATTCATTGCAACAACTGCATCGGAGCTCCACCTTGACTTTCACAGTGTAGGTTTGCATATCTGACATTCAAATGCATATCAGTGACTAAGGCTCACACAGTATTACCCACTTCGCTCGCTCTCATTACCGCAAGAGTCCACTAGGTTCCTAAGTTGTCCATCGAAAAGTGTTCATCTTGCCTTTTCGGTGACTTTCCTCGACCTTTTCTGTTTGTCCCTGTCAACCCGTCAAGCATCGAACGTATACACCAAGAACAAACAGACGATGTCGACGTCAGAATCAACTGCCAGGTCAGGGACGTTCCGAAGACGAAAGGCTCCCGCCATTTTCCATCCTGTAAATGCCTCTGACATCAAATACTTCGGCAACGTTTCGCCTGAACCTCCACGCCTGAGGATGTCAGCGTCCATCACGTCGCTCACTAGAGGACCTGACCCACCCGAGTGTCTCAAGAACCTCAACCAGCCCACTCTCGTAGCAAAGAGTTTCGAGGAAATCGATGTCATCTTTCAAACCCTCGTGACTTTCAACAACAATATGAAAGACGAATACCGGGGTCATATTGTCATGAATCGATTTCTCACGTCCAACTATGGCCTACCGCGATCCCCCACCGCGGCGGAGCTCGACGATCATACATTGAAGTTTCTTGATCAGTGCGAAGCCGCGGCCGAAGAAGCCCAATTCGATGTCAGAACATTTGCGGATAAGTTAGAGGCTTGGCATGCCATGGCAAAAGAAATGCATGAGCACCTTCACAGCGTCCTTGAAATTATGCAGGGCCTCCACCCTGATGAGGTCGAATTCACCAAGACAATCACAGACATTCTAGAGGGCTACAGAAATGATAAAAACTCTAGCAACTTGCGGTCCTACGGCGCGCCCACTCTGTTGCTTGAGGACGATGACGAGCACGAAGACGACTCTGCGGATGAAACGGAATCAGCCTACTCGACCGAAGATGGTGAATTATCTGATGAAAACGATCCCGAACTTCCGGAAGTAGAGGGCGACAGTTCTGAATTTCCGTCTGCTGATCTCCGCACTAATCCGCAACCTTCCAGTCCACTCGACGACTATGAGGGAGAGCTGCCCGTCGGCCGCCAGCCTGAGCCGTCGATGCACGCTACTACACTCGCCGACGACAGACCGAACGAAGCACACGGCTCTAACATCCAGCTGAACAGGTCCCAGCAAAACTCCCTACATAGCCTATGGACGTCCAAATGGGAGCGTGGCAAGGAGTCTCTCCGAAATCTGCTGCGCGCAAGAAATCTGCCACAGTTCCCTGACGCACAACAACTTGCTTACTTGCCGCGCCGTCCCGAAGTTCCCGTGGTTGTTGACAGAACTCGGATCTTGGAAAGGTTTGGACGTCGCATTTGGGAGCCTAGCCCCTCCAAACTCCGACAGTGTATGACTATCGGTGAGGAAGAAAACGACAGCCAGGAGGAGGAGTCAAGTGATGGTGAAGACTCAGACAGTTCCTCGGACACGTTCATGAAAGAAGCTGGCGAAGATCAATGACGGAGTGATGGATACAACGGTACTTTGATCGAGTAGGTAAAAGCGTTTTTCGGGCCTTTAGGGGATGTATTGCGTCTTCCGTGGATTGGTGGTCTGGTTGGCATATAGCTCCAGCGTGTTTGAATCTTAGTTTTGATATTGATGTTCTTTAATCCTCCACGTTTCTAAATCCTTGCTCTTTGTTATCGCTGCAATGATTGTCATGCATTATCTGTTGAAACCACTTGGCTGTTGAAGAAATGTTTCTCCTCGAAGAGTATCTACCTCTTTTCTACCCACTTAGAAGGTCTCGAACATGTGTTGTTCCTGGGATACCTGGCAGCCCTATGTCTAGGGCGAGGTACTACATCACAAGCCATTGACCTAAGTATTTCCATAGGGTTGACCAGGGTTACGCCGGTGGGGATGGAAAATGTGCAAGGCACGATACAGGCAAAGGTGTTTTAAATGTGACGACATCTTCTAATAACGACATGACTGGTATATGACTACAGGTACCACGCCAAATGGCCTACACAATGATCTCAACTCCACCGATAGCCCACGTATCTGTCACTGGCAGTATTCGACATTGCCTTCATCCGGTGTCTTGACTTCTCATCCGGAGATTCCTCAGCCATGTTTACCCGGATGTCACAATGATTCGTCAATCAAAGCCTTGGTAGGCTTTCCTTTCTTCCGTGGGGGCCGGACTTTTGAATACGTGACTATAGCACATTTGTTGACACCAAAGGTTCGAAAACGCGGCATCACAACAAGCAAAAATGAGTCCATCGACAGGGCCATCACGCAAGGGGCTGGTCAGAGCCTTGAAACCTCTACATGCTGTCTATTCCAAGATGTTCAAGGGGGCACCACCTCCCTTTACCAAGGAGGTTCTATGGTCTCTTCCGACACTACGTATGTTCTACACAGCCAAGGTTATTTCTGAGGAATAAGCTGACACAGAAGACAGGTCTCCATGAGCTCGGTATCACGTTACTCCGTGGTTTGAGTAGTCTTTGTGTCGCTGCTGCCAAAAAGTACCACCTTAACGAGCTCCTTCAATTACAAAATCTAGACTGGGTGATTAGTCCCTTCAATTGGGGGTTCTTCAAAGGCCTCCTTCTATACGCACTTTCTCCAGTTGACAAAATCAACACCAGAAGATTTTGGCACGTGGCCGCTATAACCGTCAGCCGCCTTCAAGGCAAGACCGAGGACAATAAATCTGTCGATCCCGCAGATTACCGAGCAGAAGATGTGGAAGACGACGCTGAAAGGGCAGATTACCTGCATACCTGTCACAAGTTGCGAAGTATTATGGCTGACCAGCCAGGTTTCCATGATGAATTCTTTGGTGAGCATGCTCCACTCGCACAGATGGTCTTCCAACGGCTGTGCGTTGGTACGCGTCCAGAATGGGATGGAAGGTGGCTCAGATGGCCGATCATCGACGAGAACAACGAGAGGTACCGAGCCGAGCGTTGCAAGTTTCTCGTTAACATCACCAATAGGATTCGGACTATCCTTCTGGACTGGTACGGTCATTTAGAGGTCAAGCAAAGGCTCGTTAGTTGGCCATCACCGAGACCGTCGGAGAAACATGCAACACTTCACCTGGATCTAGCCTTTGTTACGGAGCTTCGAGCATCTCAGGCAGAGTCCAAGCAGTCGGCTCCTTGGGAAGATGTCTGTGTGATTGGAGATGTTAGGCATGGACGGGACTCCGGCATACGTGGTATTTGCGACCTGGCCAAGCATGCATTCACAGTTTTGAATGGGCTGGATAAGCGTAGATATGTCATGGGGTTTGTGCTCTACGGCTCTCAGATGCGTACTGTTCTTTTTGATCGACTTGGTTGCGTCACCTCGCTATATTTCGACGTGAAACATGAACCGAAACGTTTGGTCGAGATGATTTTGGGTTTCTTGTTGAAGGATCGCACCGCGTTGGGAATGGACCCTTACGTTAAAACGCCATGGTACCAGAAACCTGAAGTCTCACTTCAGGACGGTCGATTTGTATATTCGATTATCGGTCCGGCTGATCGTGAAATTGAACGGGGAAGCTTAGGCAACGCCGGGTGGATAGCTCACCGCAAAGGCAACCCAAACGCCAAGGTGATTATTCACGACTCATGGGAACTCTGTGGGACTAGTCACTGGGAGACGCTGTACGAAATGCCGGTGAAAAAAGGTTGGTCCAAGCACCTGGTAAAGTGTGTACACTATGAGCTGGTCCACATCGGAAAGCAAGTAGACGACACGGCACACTTGATCAGGCGTGGGATGGACCTCACCTATGGCCTCACAATCAGGCTCCGTGAGGGCATGAACACCAATGATGTTGTGAAAGAGAACGCAGAGCATAGACGTTTAGTGGTAGAGCTATGGGACCCAGTTGAGAAGTACCAACCGGATCTTGTAACACTCCTCAGAGTTTTTGAAGACTGCATCACTGGGCATAGATATCTGACAAAATTGGGCTTCATACACGGAAACATCTCAGACAAGTTCATATTGGCATATCCGGAAGATACGCCCGTGTATGCCGGCTGCGGTGTATTAGGTGGCTTGCACCTGGTCCAGAAGTACGACCGAGGGAATGCCCGCCCGGCAGTAGATGCTTCCGCCCAAGTTTGCCGAGCTACTGAGTTGTTAATCTCACAACGTCCCCTCACAGTTAGAGATGATCTAGAATCATTCTGGTGGGCTCTGCTGAAGATTGTTTGCATGCCCACGGAGCCTCGTGTGCAAGATTGGTGGGGAAAGACTCTCTTTGACTCTACATACTCAGAAGACACCTCCAATCTGTTCCTGGCGAAGATGGATGCAGTGGTGAAGCTTGGCACAGGTGAGCGCAAGATTGTGAACCCTAGATATGTGTCGTTTAACCCGGGTCTTGTCCGAATGCGGGACTTTCTTTTCCGCAGGACGCCTACGTTCGCTGGAAGCCATGGGGCATTTACTTATAGAATGCAGGAGGTACAGAGAGAGAATGATGAAGAGATGTATGATGGGTTCCTGGAGATATTGCGTTCGGAGCGTAGAAAGGCGGAAGAATCGCCGGAGGCTGAGGTGAATACGGTGTCGGGGGAGTGAATATAACAAATTCTGGGTGGCTTTTTGTTACACGAGACATCTTGGAAATGTGCTCCTTCAATTGGGTTTCCATTGATAGTCTGGAAGAGAAAAGGTGAGGGTGAATGGCGATCGTGATGTTAGGTTTGTGTAACCAGTAGCTTGGATATGGGCAGCGGTACCGTGGATTAGCTGAGTGGAGGTGAAGAACAGGGCTGTTCTGTGAAAATCATAGCTATATCCAGGGCTAGTGATGATGAAGATATAGTTGAGCGCTGTCGGCTTGTTTTGACGCTCAAAGCGATGAATTGATTATGTTCTAGAGTGTGTATGTAGTTAAGGAATTCTAGGCCGTCCATCTATTAGGAACAAGTCAGAGTCTGTGCCCTGTGGAAGTAAACTGCAGTGCATGCATTCGTGCGTCTACTTACTGGGACAGCAATCCATAATCAGAAGGTGTACATCTGCCTGGGCCAGTTAATATCATGTAAGGTAGCTGCTTCATCTAGTAGTATGCATAGTCTGTTTTGGGACTGTTTTTGCTACGCAACATGTTGTCTTGATTTTGAGTTGAGAATAGTAATATTGAAAAAAGGTTATCACCATATGGATGGAAAGGACGCCCACCGCTAAGTTCTCGGTAATCTTTGGTCGATAGCACTCAGCAGGTACCGTGGATAGTTAGTAGCGTGTTAGCTATGATAGTCACGTTACTACTTGCTACAACGTAGTAAAAACAAAAACACATCTGCTTCGACCGCCCGTCTACTACTAAGTGTTTTTCGTCAATTCGATTTGGTCTTTCAATCTCTTCATCAACATGCATTGACACGACAAGATTCTCATCGCCTATTACTTTCCAGTGACCTTTTAATTCTGTCGTTACGAAGGTATTGAACGGCCTTTAAGCTTTCTACATGAGATACACAGTGGTTCAAAACCAATACCCACTTGGTGCCTAGGATAACAAGTTCATCTCCTTGGCTATATATCTGGTATACAAGGTACTGTTTTCTTTTCTTTGTGTTTATGGAGGTTAATACCAACGATGCAGCCTTTCTACATGTACTTTCTGCCTCCCGTAAATGAGAAGAATCAATTGGGGTTTGAAATCCAGTCTGCCATATATGTTCCCGCCTATTCATGGGCTCCAATCGTGTTTCGTCATCAGCCTAGTAACGTGGCGGGTAACACAACTACTACCGCATTTCAAAGGTATGAATATTCCTTTTCTATCCCAGTGCAGAGTCTCACGTTTCTGGACGTTTCATGCCGACACACACCATATATTTTGAAGAATACAATTTCTAACAATTTTCGTCACTCGACCCTGATCAGTGACATTCCGGGCATCATCATTAAGGCAATCCCACCCACCATTGTTCGCAGGGCTGTGGATGTTTTCACGCCAAACACACCAAGCGATATCAAGTACTTCGGCAATCGTCCCGCCTTCCCCCCAGCCCTGCGTATGTCGTTCTTTCTGGAAGCCTCTAAAAAGGGTGTTACTACTTCCCGTCATCTCCATCAGCTCGCATTCAATCAGTCGGCTGGCAGGATTACCAACGACTCGGCCATGCTTCTGAATGACATCCTTGACTTCAACAATTTGATGAAGAATACATATCGCATTCTTCTGGCAATCAACCGATTCTTAGCCGACAACTATGCTCTCCCCCGCCCTGTGGGATCGCCTGAGTTGCCCGATCTTGAGAATGTCTTCTTGGATCACTGCGAACAAACTGTTCTCAATTGCAGGTTTGATGTTTCAACATTCGCCCAGGCTCGCAGCGATTGGCATTTTG
>JSUI01006521.1:13868-109582 GCA_000833645.1 Huntiella omanensis | reverse complement strand
ATTCTTTTCAATAAAGCTCCCTTCAAAAGTAATACCCCCTTGTCATGATGACTTACCGCGTCTAAAGAGCACCCCCCCCTCCCCCCGGCCGGCCGGCCATACGCTTGGTTGTTTTTTTTGTTGTTTTTTTCATCACGGGTATAAACGCCTAGACGACATCACGTCAGCCAGCCAATGCTCTGTGTTTTTTGTCAGGGAGTAACCATCTGATTTTGAGGCCCTATAGGTGATGAAACTGTCTATGATGATGAGGAGACCTGATTGTACCGGTGAACCCGTCCGAATCAATTAAGAATATAGGCGGCCTCGTTACCAAGATTTATGTTATTGTTTGGTTCTTTTTTTTTTTTCAGGAACCCGTACATATAATGTCCCGTTAACCTCCAATCCGATCCCGTTCCGGGCACCGACGTCCCTTGAATCAGCCACAAACTTTCAAATCGAGGCCTTCTATTTTGTGGTGTTTTTTTGTTTTCACTTTTCTCCTCTGTCTTCTCAAAGTTGTACCGTACATATGTAGATACACATTTTCATGTACATACAATCTCAAAACATATTACATATGTATAACTCACACAGCCACCTATGTCGCCTATAATCCACCGGGAATAAACAATCATACATACTTTTCCTCTTACAGCTCATTCACAGCAAACAAGAAAAAAAAAAACAGCCAAGCCTGTCAAACTTGAATGGTATTCGTTGGCGCTGGTTCGTGCCGGTTAAATCGGTCTTGGCGTTGTTATTCTATAAGTTTTCTTTTCTGAATTTAAGTCTTTTTACATGGCTGTTTTCTCATTTTTAGGCTAGGAGGGGTTTTCTCGGCGTTCGGTTGACGGCTTTCTTTTTTTGTTATGGTCTATTGTATGTAAATCGAAACAGATGAAAAAGATGGAATAGAGAAAAAATTAACATAAACATTGCAAATTGCAGATTGCGTAAATGAGCAATTAGATATCTATGTACATAAATATTGATGAATCCTTCTTCGTGTTGTTGTTTTGCCTTTATTACCTCAGAATATATCCTTTCTTCCGGATTTTCAATAGCTGCAGAATCCATATCATCAATCTGAACCATTCGAAATCACATGTCCTACGTTAGGGTTTAAATTCTAATAACCTTTTCCCTTACTTTTTCTTTCTATGATCATCAAAAAAACTAAACTAATGGTCTGTGCTATTCCCGTCTTAATCCCTTGCCGCATCGAGGTAAATGGGAAAACCTCGTTTTTTGATCCCATACCCGCACCTACTAGAAAATGCCAAGCACTCTCTCTGCGAATATCCGATAATCAAGAAACCTATTCAAGAGTCATACATACATACTAAATGACTCTACATACATTCCTATGTACTGTCATGACATCTAACAACATTTCTCATTAGTCTAGACCGCCTACTCTTCTCTTTTCAACTCCTGCTTTCTAATATTGCATCTATGTCTCTTACCTCGTCTACATCAGGTAACACTTATAATCTAGAGTCGTACATATTGTATGCACACCGACTTTACCTGTTAGACGTCAGTCCGAAGCATCATGAACTTTCTTGTACCTGCCATTTCACAACTCATGCACATTGTAAACTTTGTTCCCCTTGTCTATGTAGTGTTCTCCTGTAGTGTTCACCTTCTATCATTTCTATACATATGTATGTTCCTACATGCTTCTTCCCTTATTGTTGCATTGTGATTAGACGCGATTATCACCATGCCGGCCTGACCGGGATATTCCTGTCGGCTCGTGCTGGAAACTTCATGATCCAGGGGAACTGCATTGATAGGTTGGATGGCCTCCTTGTTGACATGTTGACACTAACACTATATATCTAAATACGTGTTGTCTTGCGTGCTATGTCTATTTTTTGACTCAAATTCTTCGTGATTAGTGGCTCTCTTAACCGCTTTGCAACACACCCATTAAACTTGTTCTTTCTCAGCCCGTGTCACCTCCACACTCGGGAATAACCTAAACAACTACATTATTCCCACTACATATCCGGCGGCCCTGCATCTTTTTTTGGCGTAAATAGTACCAAGCATGAATATGGTGGTCCATAGTGTCCCTCGATTTGGCCCTCATTCCAAATAGTGTTATCACCGTTTACCGTCTTTCCCTTTCTTGTCCATGTTAAATTCCATCCCTCTGGCGATGCATGCACTAATGCCCAAAGCATCAAGAAATGTTGCTAGTATCTTTTCTCTCTTGAACTATATCCATTACCTTATATAGCTCGATCATGAATTATATAGGGACGTTGCATAGGTTACATGCATCCCGCGTGTTCCGTAAACCCGGCCATACATCACAGCACAGCATGAGAAGTGGGTGGCAACTTCTCACCTCACCATACCATGAGCTACTCACATAACCTTCACTTCACGGCTTAATGAACATCCGAGTCTAGGCTCAACACCCTTCTATCTACAGATCCTCATCTCCTCTCCGGACCAACCTACACCATCAACCTTATTTCACATGCACCTAGACCCGGGAACACCACGGAAAAGAATCTACAAGCCGTGTCTAGACATGTACACAAATATTTGTCACTTCCGTAGGAGTGTTATCTTTTGTCGGATACCATCCACACAAATTCCTCGTACCAATTCATGTATGTAGCAGTCCCATATACACTCTACCTGGTACAATCCATTTTGACCCAAAATAGTCGNCTATCTACATACAGATCCTCATCTCCTCTCCGGACCAACCTACACCATCAACCTTATTTCCCATGCACCTAGACCCGGGAACACCACGGACAAGAATCTACAAGCCGTGTCTAGACATGTGCACAAATATTTGTCACTTCCGTAGGAGTTTTATCTTTTGTCGGATACCATCCACACAAATTCCTCGTACCAAGTCATGTAGCAGTCCCATATACACTCTACCTGGTACAATCCATTTTGACCCAAAATAGTCGTCTTACATGTACCATCCTTCCCAATAGGGTAAAAAAGTAATGTCTTGGGGCGTTGGAGGATTTCGGGTATAACCATCATGTTACACAATAATGTCATGAGGACTCATATACTGCTCAGGAGGTTGCTGATGATCATTTGGAGATAGCGGGTATGTTCGTTTACTTGGCGGAAGATATATACTTTTCATAGTGGGAATCTCCGGCTATTCGGGCTTGGGTGATAGCCGCAGATGGACATGAAGTCGGAACCGGCTGGAGACGAAATATCTATGCCGTTGAGGGGTGTGACTTTCGACCGAAACGAGGCACTGAGGTGGAACATGGTGATGTCATGCGTGAATAAATGGCTTTGTCTGGGTAGATACATATAGCCCAATGTGTATTGAATTGTGGCCATCTTTCATTGCCATCCCAAGTGAATTTGCATCATCGTATCGACCCAAAATATCTATGTCAAACACCGCGGCTCAATCGACGGCTGGTGATTGCTCACGGTGGGAGATCAAAATCATGCGAGACTTAAAGCCATCGTACGAGACCCGGAGTTTGCTCTATTTGAATAGCAGATGGATACACAATGCGTCAGGCCCGTTTATTACTCCCGTCATCAGCCACATACTATCTAATCTTATCATAGGGTATATAACGGGGTTGATGAGGACCTGCATTGCCAGCACTGCCACTTTCCTTGATCATCTTCGATATTACTTCGGTTTTGTATGTACAATACATATCGATGGATGTTCTTGTAGCAAACTAGTACCTTTAAACAGATTTATCTTAGTAAAATCCCTCCCGATCTTGAACAAAAAGCCCGCTGTCAATCAGCGACTAAAGAACAATGAAGCTCCATCCCAAGCTACCCTTCTAACAACCCAAAAGCACCATATACAATGATACAACCCCCTAAAAAGGTTATCCTGTAAGAGTTCGACTAACTAGTTAAGTCGAGCCGGGTCGAGATTGCATCTGCTCTTCTATCCCCGAAGGCGTCCTTGGGAGCCACACGGGAAAGGATAATAGCCGCTATAAACCCAGACCGAATATCGAAAGATAATAGAGCTAAACGCTCGCATCGCCAATGCCACCAACAGTTTCAACGCTGTCAAAACCATTGGAAATGTGACAGTCCGGACAACACCGACCGAGTACCGAGCCTCTACCCACCAAAAGGTGAATCACGACGCCCCAATCCTCACTCGATCTGTCCATACTAACTGAACCGTAATATCCTGATTGCACCGAGGCCGTAATCAAGTGAACTGCTACCTATACAGAGAAAATCATCTCGGTTCGTTATCATCAGTTTGCGGGGCTAAAGTTTGCACAAAGGTGGACACTGTTTGTAGTTGCATATGTATGACCCTTGCAACGCGGTACCACTTAAGGTCGAGTCCAAGTGACACCAACCGTCTGTCGTCATACTATGTATTACCTGCCAAGACACGGTTGATGACTTGCAAGAAGCATGCGTACAATCAAATCTTGGCACGCCAATGCATGCTTCATTGTGCTTGGTCCTCTGGGTGCCGTCTGCCATAAAGCTCGTTACGGTTGGTATAACCAGGTTTCTAACCACAGTGAACACAACTGGGGTTGTGAACATATGTGTCAAATAAAACCCCGGCAATGTACCCTGGAACTATAGGATATTTAAAACGTCGTATGACGTCAAATGACATACCCGTGTGTGGCCCACGATCTTCCGAGATGTTCCGGGCGATACCACATTTTTGACATGACTCCACTTTATACCATACCTCTCTTTACAAATAGGAACAGAAGCGTCATCTTCTTCTCAGGTTCACCGTCCCCTAGCTCCAGTAACTTTGTTGTTGTCATTAACTGGATATAGCCAAAATAACCAATTTTATGCCCATTTTTGATCCGGCTTCAGTCATCAGCAAATACGCTGAACAGAGTGGCGGAAAGCTAGGTGCCAGATATCACCACACTATGATTTCAGTCTTAATGTTAATGTCTTTGTGACAAACAAGAAAGGCCATGGAGACATTATTTGACTTTACGTTCAAGTCGGTTATCGAAAGAACTAGAGTATGACTCCCTAGTTCGATGTGGTCGAGACGGAAGCAGCTGTGGGTAAAACAAGAAGAGCTAAGGAACCAAAAGTGTCTACGTGTGTACATAAAGTTGGGATAACACTTGATTATAGAGTACATGCGCGTGTTTACACTATGTCTCAAACATTTTATAATCTTTTTCTTATAATCATAAATACTTATTATACTAACTAGGGACATGGCACGCTCGCTCTAAGCTGCGGTGAGTCATCCCGACTATCTATACACGGGACCTTCTCGATTTCTGTTTTATATGTATATAAAGAAAAAATGAGGGTTTGGGTTGGTGCTCAGTTGAGTTGTCTGCTCATTTTGAGCGAGGGGAGCCAAATGTGGCCTACAGGCGGGCTACGGGAGGGTGTTCTCTGGAGGCAGGACCTTGGTCGCTGCTGTTTTAGGTGGTGCTGGAGGTTTGCCGTGTAATAATAATAAATTGAAATATTGCTAGCTCAATCCATGCTCTTCGATTCGACCTCAGGGCTTCAAGTATTCGCACTACGGACCTGATTCGCGTGTGCATATGACCATTGGGATGAGGGGTTTTCCTCGGACAGACCTGTCACTAGGACATCCCAATCCCGTAGTCTAGCCTCTGCTTCCTCCGCGAAAGCCCTCGCAGCTTTCTTCACCACCTCCGACCCTTCAAGGACTAGATCGGTGCTGTACATCAACGGCACATGATACGAGTTCCCAACACACGCCACAAAGCCGATCTTAATAGGCGAATGGGGACTTGCGCTGCTCTCAATGAGCTCGCGAAGGCGGACCGCACCTTTGGCCGTGGCGTGATCCGTCTTGCCAGGTGGGCCCGTCGTGACGTATACCGTCTTTGCCGACCGCATTGTCACGGCGCCGGGCGAGTGTCTAGGACTCGGAACTGCAACCAGAAAGGCTTCCTCTTTCCTCGAAAATCTGTTTGATATACGTGTCCGCGACTCGGATATGACGAGTCGCTCTGTTGGTGGCATCTTTTGTGGCAGTGGCGATGGCGCCTTTGTTATCACAGAAAAGCGTGATCTTGAGCTTGATGTCCAGGGCTTCGGCCATATGATGTAGGTATACGGCGGCAGAGGCAGCCTCGGATGCAGCAATGGTTTCGGCTTCCAACGTAGATCTGGCAACGGTTTTCTGGCGACCGGAACGCCAAAGCACGGGTCCTCCAGCTACAAAGATGATGTAGCCTGTTGTTGACTTCCCGTCTGGACCGTCGGCCCATGTTGCATCAGCGTACACGCAAACGTCGATTGGAGCGTTAGGATCCTTCGCCATGGCGGCTCGGTGCTCCCTGAGGGCTCGATAAGAGATGCGTCGAGTTTTCGTACCTTTGAGGAAGCGAAGTAGAAAGTAGATGTTGCATGGAGGCCCATCTGGATGTTGTGGGTGCTTGGAACCATTGTATCAACCTAATAGTAGGGAAGAAGATATCCGGTCTGGTCATCCTGGCTATGTATAGAATCTTCCCAACGATCTGCCTGTACCTGGTAGTCCAGTAACGGTCAAGCAAATCATCACCCGCGCGCGTTTGGTATCTACTGGTGGTGTTCCCCAGAACCTTTGGTCTGAAACTTTGAGCCTTTCCTTTCCTTTAATATTTCACGTTACTTCCTATCTTCTGCCGCTCCCTTATAAATCACTCTATCAGTATTCTGGATAAATTTCAGCGTTGCTGCCTTCCCTTTGTCGGAGGAGAAGAGTTTGGTCATAGTAGGTGGTTCCCCAAGGTCCAGTCGTAAATCGTTTTGTTGCGAAAGAAATGCGGGGCAGTCTAGCGTGACATGTTCAACCGATTCGTTCTCTTCACCGCAGTGTCTACACACTTGGGAGTCGACTTTCTTCGCTTTAAACAAGGCTAGGAGGTAGCACCCTTTGATCATGAGGAGGTGGTAGAAGGTCGTCGTTAGGTTGCGTTTGCCTTGGATCAGTTGATGCATCCTTGCGGTGTCTCCTTCCATTCTGCGTCGAATGGGCTGGTGCATTGGGAAGTCGATAACTCAGAATGAATGAATGAATGACTATTTCCCTCTCTGCTGCAATCGAAGCTCGGCTAGGATAAATCCCTATCGTACCTATCAACCTAAAAGATTCAACTAGTTACCAAAACAGAGACGTTGCGGCACTCCAATATGCGGAAACCCCACGAGGAGAAAAATGGCAAGCCCATATCAAAAACTCCCCCTCTTCCACCACCTGGCTGCGCATACTAGCTGTGTACGCCTTTGGACGACTTCTCTCCAAACGTCTGAACGTCCCGTTGATGCGGAGCCCAGCTGGTGCCGTCGATGGTAGGTTCGGTTCGGAGACAGTGGAGAAAGCTCAACATGTGCTTCCGCCCGCCGTTTTCTGCTGGATGCTGTAGAACCTTCCTGTGCGTCGCTACGCATTACAGGAGATGAGATGTGCGATGCGACTGGGTGCGCGAAATTTGCGGATTCAGAAATGGTAGCTGGCCACCTCTTTCCACCGGTGATGTCTTTAGTTGATGGGGGAGGATAGGGTGAGGTACCCGTCGGCAGGGTAAATTCAAAGCTGGGAGTGTCTGTGCGGGCAGCCGCAGTGAAGACCAGAGCCGCTGATGGTGCAGCCTCATAGGCCACCGGCGGGGTCTCCGTATCCGCAACTCGCCTCCGGTTGATCCACCACATACGGTCCTTAGCTCGCCCCCCCCCCCTAATCCGCTTATGTAGTCGATCTTCGTAGAACCTACGCCGGCTGCATTTGCGGTCGGCTGGTTCATGCTCCGTGCCACACTGGCATTTCCGAAACTTCCTACTTTTGCACTGACGGCGTACATGCCCGTTAAACTTGGTGCACTGGACGATGCGTGGTGCTGGAGAGTACCATTCCACTTCGCGGAAGCGGAGCATAGCGCCTACACAGGTCACTCTGTCCGCAAGACCCACTCGTAGACCGGCCCTCTCCCACGCCGCATGTAATACCTTCTCCATCGAGAATAGCTGGCGGGCCACCCGCAAGGCCTCAGACCCCGGGGCTTCAAGGGGATTCTTCCCCGATGGAGCTATTCCCTTCATGCAGACTTGCCATCCATGATAGATGACCTCGGCCTCTCCTCTCAGTTGCTCAGTGAGCAGCTTTGCCTTTTCAGTGGTCAGGATCGGTGAAATAGAGCTACCTTGAGGTACTCCACTGTTGATGCCGGTGAGTTCACCTAGTTCGTTCTGGATTTTTAATTGTACATGCCGGGATTGGAGGAAACTGTTGATCTAGATGAGTCATTGAACTGGGAGACCAACGCCCATGCAGGCTTTGAGGAGGGTTTTTCTGTCTACATGGTCGAAGGCCTTTTTCTTCGGCTTCTTTGAAAACCAGGTCCATGACTCCCTTTCTCTTCCCGTGGTTATGCTGTATGATTGAGAGTTGGTCGTATTTATACATTATTGTACTGGGCGATCTCAATTTTGGCTGCCGCGAAGTACATGGCAGTGTTTAAGTAGTGACGTTCGGCTGCAGGCGAGGCTACAGAGAAGACCACTGAGGCAAGCTTTCAGCCGGGCCGGAGTGATTTGAGTAAGCGGCACTTTCCGCAGGTTTCGACGCCGTTGGATTGTGCAAATTCTTGGTGGAAGTTATGGAGTTCATATACTGGCACATGGTGGGCGACAAGCATGCGCCATTTCTCGGGGAAGGTGACTTCGGTCCATCCGAGGGGGCGGAGGTTTGGGAGCCAGACGTCACGAGTTTCCCATAACATTGATCTGGCTGATTCGGTAGCGCAAATCACTGTTATGTTACCCTTCCTGTTGTTATGGGTACCAATCGCGAGCATTCCGCGGCCGTTATTAATCTTGTCACGGATGGTTTTGGGATTGGGGAAGGCGCCTTTCTTGCCTCCTGCACTGATCGTGAGGTGGACATACTGAGTGTTGGTGTGGGAGGGGGGTTTTGGGCTAGCTTTACGGGTGTGAGATACTAGTTGAAATCCATCTTCGTCCATATTCTTCTCTTTCTCGGCGTAGGTGGTAGCGATTGGGGTGGCCGTGTATGGCGAGACTGCAATGAATAGCGCTATGACGGATTTGTTGATTGACGAAGTTCTGTGGAATGTGCCGCCTTGTTTTGGTATGGCCCTGTGGTCTATGAACAGCTGAGCATCTCGATTTTCGATCCAGTTCATGAACTGTTGGGCTTTGTCTGAAGGTCTAGTACCAGCGTCGGACCACCAGGGGTGGTGTAGGTTGAAATCTCCCAGGATAATGGTGCGCCGCTGGTCTCGGCTATAACGGGCGGGGCGAGTGAAGCGGGAGAGGGGTTGTTCGAGCAGGCGGGTTCGCTCTATTGTTGTTTTTGCGTATGTTGTGGGAGGTTGTGTTTTCTTCTTATCTTGCAGGTCTTGACATTGTTGTACACGTTGAATAGCTGCACATGGATGTCGAAGTGGAGATATAAAAGCTGGATGTCTCCTTCCTAGGTATCGAAAACGTCGTTTTGCCTCAATGACCCAAGTTGAGGAGCATCTCCGCCATCGTCGTCGCCGATTTGTCGTATTAGGGTCAAAAAGTATGTAGGAGGTAAAGAGCGTGAACCTCTTCCATTGAATAACCCATACTAGTCAGGCAGAGCGTTCCAAGTAGTCAACCTAAGCGCTGGTATGTTAGCTAGCATTCTCATGTGTGTTATGATAAGTGAGACGAACTACCTCTGGACTCGTTACTTATACTATGGTAATAGAGACTATTAAGTCTTCGTTGTGGGAGCAAGTGCAAACCACCATGTCAGTAACTTAGAAGGTGGGAATACCGTTAAACTTCCACCAAACTAAATTGATCAGCACGGTGATATACTCGCGAATTATTATGTATCGTATTTGTGGCTTGTAATGCTTCTCTCTCGTCTTTGTAGAGATGAAATGTGGGTTCACATGTACAAATGTATATATGTGATGGCTCGGAAAGCGAGTTGGTAAGAATACCTTCGGTGTCCTTTAGGCAAACTCGGGGCTGTGAGACTTAGCAATCCGTGTGTTCTTCACCTATGACGCCTAGTCTCGTCCTCTCTCATGCCATCTTGCCAGCTAGAACAAACAGCTAACAGTTCAACCGACCCGCTCCCCGTTTAAATCACAATGACCGGTCGGGACATGTTCAAAACTTGTTTGGTCTTAATATCCAATGTCTAAAATATGACTTCCGCTAACGTGCTTGATTATTCGAGGTAGAAATTGAAAATCCGTGCTGTTCGGAAAGTGATACACCCTCTCATATGTTGCCCGGTGTCTCACTCAAATCGTGCACATTTGGCTGGGGATAGACGGAGTATTATGGATGCTTGAACAATCGTATAATATGTTGCACCGAGTTGTTGGATCGTGTAACCCCAAGAGGTCTATTCTGCGTTGATCATCGTGACAATGATAGCTCCCTTGTGCATAAATATCAGGATCTGTGAATTTCCCAAGATATATCCTGGGAGGAGCCACTCGGCCCAGTATTACTCGAGGAGTTATTCTATTGGAAATACATGGGTTAACTACCGCGAACGCGTTTAAATGTATCTGAGACGTACATACTACCAGTCTTGTCCTTATGAGCTTTTAGAATTAATACTTTGTGGTCTGTAGAATCAAGCTCTTGTGCCTGGTAGCAAACTTAACGGTTTACCTACGTTCAACTGCGGAGCATCTTGTAATCCTGACAGCCTTCTGTGCTAACCCTAGTAAGCGATGTGTTATATGTATAACCCTACTGTTCGGTGTATGCATAGGTGATTCCAGAAAATGAGCTAATTAAGTTCGGAGAAAACATGTCAAAAGCATGGGGTAAACATGCATAAATTCGACCGTTGAAGGTAAAACTCATTTATAAATGCTTATCCTGGGAATGATCCACCTATCGATCGATACATTGAAATACCGGTAACAGTGAATACATGTGTGTATGTATGTATGTACATATGTACACTACATTTTCAAAATCTACTACGTAGTTTGGTTTGCCGGTCTTTTTGCTCACAACCTATGATGACTTCCAGAAGTAAATCCTTTCTATCGCGGTAAAGAAGGAACAATGCCGCGAATTCAACGGGAATTCTGTGATTTCCAATTTGCCCAGAGGGCCGGGCGTAGCGAACTATCAGTCAAAATTATGTGCCTATAGGGATATCGCGCGTTAATTAGACAAACAACGGCCGAGAATAGACATGACAAAAGATCCAGAAGCAATGGTTTTGCGGCCATCAGGTATCTGGGAAGCCCCTGGATGGCTGGACGGGCCACCGCCATGCGAAACGAGATTGGCGCTGCAACGGTAAGGCTTGGCCGGTGGGTCAAATGTCATAAGGCAGTCCAAGAGAAGAGAGTATTTATTCGCGAAAAAAACAAGTAAGTCGAGAAGCCAAAAGTTGTTTGAGAATGAATGACGTTTGTGTGATTTTCCTGGTGGAACGGAACTTAAAATGTTTGACATGATTTTTGGTTTGACGGGTAGAAGATCAGGGGGCTTGTAGTGGGGACTAGCCGGACATATTCGGAAGTTTTATTCGGGTTGTTTGTCTCCCGGCTGTCTGCGTGTTTGCTAGTTAGGATTAAAGATGCCATGCTTTGTGTGGGTAAAGATCGGGCGACTAACAAGATGCATATTCAGCTAGGTCGCCGGAAAAAAAATACCGAGCCAGGGGACAAACGCCCAGCGGCCTGTTCGCCGCCACCGTCACTAGCAACCAATAAAAAACAACCATGCGAGAAAAGCCTCTACTGCCTACCAAAGTCTCTAAATAGGCTTAAGTTTTGGTGAGAGTAAATGCGTCTAGTGTAGCTAAGGAGTGATGAATCAAATCCGACTTGCTGTTTACGAAATATAGACGGTATAATAGACATAGCCACTGCTTAGTTATAGCTCGCGCCAAACCTGATACACGATATAAAAATCCTGCTCTCATCATCATTGCTTCTAACGAACCACTGCCGTTTCCCCTGGCCGCCCCACCGTACTGTGAGACAGCACAGCCTGGTGTAACGCCCCATCAGACAACTACACTATCACCGGCCGTCTATGAATCCATTGACTCGAGTATAAGAGCTCGGGGCATCTATGGTCATGTGCACAAGAAGCATGGGCAACAACAGCACCTGGTAACCCGTATCGATTGCATCTGTCTAGAAGGGGAGATGGACGACGGGTTTGTTGTTGTTATGCCCAGAAGTGACATGGACCGAGCAACGGGGGATGAGGTCGCATTGAACAATGGGGGAGATTTGATGCGGTCTGTGAACGAGGGGCCGAACATCCTTTGAGAACATTGATGGAATCCTACTGACATATAAGTAGGACGGTTGCGACTCTTCTCGTCTACAAACTCAAAAGATTTTGGATCACCAGTCATATCTTCTTGACTTCCACAACAAAACCCCACCTTTTTAATCTTCTTACTTTCGTTTGTCTTTTCTTAGGGCTAGTCCCACTGCACTCTCCTTCACCATAATTTGAAGTCCAACTCACCTACCGGTCCTTACCACTTAATACACAACTACCCCAAAATCAAAATGAAGTCTGTCGCTCTCCAAGCCCTCGTCGGTATTCTCGCCGCTACCGGCACTGTCGATGCTCGTGCCCTGAAGCCCCGCGCTTGCAAGGCCCGTACCCTCACCACCACTGTCACCGGGGGTGCCACTGAGGCTGCCACCTCGATCGTCTCCTCCACCTGGAGCTCTACCGCCGTCCCCGCCATTTCTACTACTGCCGCTTCGTCGAGCAGCGTTGTCGTGACTACTTCGGCCTCATCGGCTGCTGCCACCACTTCGAAGGTTTCGTCTTCGTCGGCCGCTGCCACTACTTCCAAGGCCTCGCCTACCTCGTCTAGCGCTTCTTCTACGACTGCCTCGTCGACCTCCTCAGCCTCCTCAAGCCTGTCTACCTCCCTCCCCCTGGACACCCTGTTCAAGGATCACAACCGCATCTTTGTCGGTGTTCCCACTGACAAGAACAAGATGTCCGCTGACTCGCGCATCTCGTCCACCCTTCTCTCCGAGTTCGGTTCCGTCACCCCCGAGAACTCCATGAAGTGGGATGCTACTGAGCCTTCGCGCAACTCTTTCACCTTCACCGCCGGTGATGCCCTTGTTTCTTACGCGCAGACCAACAACCTGTCCGTCCGTGGTCACACTCTCGTCTGGCACGAGCAGCTCCCTACCTGGGTTTCCGACATCACTGATGCCGCTACCATGAAGGAGGTTCTGACCAACCACGTTACCAAGGTTGTTTCGCACTACAAGGGCAAGGTCCGCTCTTGGGACGTCGTCAACGAGGTGTTCAACGATGATGGTTCCATGCGTGAGACCGTCTTCTACAAGCTTCTCGGCGAGGATTACATCTCGCTCGTCTTCAACGCTGCCCGCGCTGCTGACCCTGATGCTAAGCTGTACATCAACGAGTACTCTCTGGATCTGACCACCCGCAAGAAGCTGACCAACGGTATGATCCCCAAGGTTAAGGAGTGGTTGGCCGCCGGTATTCCCATTGATGGTATTGGTTCCGAGTCCCACCTTGATGGTGGTAACGTTTCTGAAGTACCCGAGTGCATTAAGATGCTCGCTGATACTGGTATCTCTGAGATTTCTCTGACTGAGCTCGATATTTCCAATGCTGCTGCCGAAGACTACACCACTGTTTTCCAGGGCTGCTTGGACGTCCCTCAGTGTGTCGGTATCACTGTTTGGGGTGTGTCCGATGCTGTTGCCTGGAGACCTGGTGCCGTTCTTTTCGACGACAACTACGCCGCCAAGCCTGCTCTGGCTGCTGTCAAGAAGCTCCTTGCTTCCGCTTAGAGCTTGAGCATTCCTTTGCATTCTCCTTTTGTAACGACGACGACGGCGGACATAGTATATATCAACCAGCTATAATGTTAATTTTGATTTCTTTTGTTGTGTTTATAAATCCACTTACCTATTTTATACGATCTTTTATGTGATTTCTGTTCATGAACTGGCACTTGTGATTCCACTTGAGCGTTGACATCGGGAATGAACATTCTGATATTTGTTCCCCAATGTCTCATCTGGTGAACTTGTCAACTGATAGACCGAGCCTATTTTAAATGTTATAGGGTGATTGATTTGGTAGCCATTCTCTTAAACTCCCCATATCTATGGGTTTGTGACATCCTCAGGATCTGTTTTGCCCTAGTTATCTCGAAACCTTACTAGCATTATTGCTACCACGCGGTGTATAAAGTTATCCGTTACCATCATAGTTGACCATTTCCAGGAAAGAAGTATAGTCATTAGGCTACCCCTTGAGGCGTAGAACATACGCTAGATGGTGTTGCTTGTGATGGAGCATGACATACCCAAGCATCTTATCACCCGTAGTTTTGATAAATCTGACAGACACGATTGACCAAATACAGAACTGGAATCGTTTGAATTTTAGTACACAACTGAATGTATAGTCACGTGAGACGGATGACTGGATACTTGTCAGTAGCTAGGAAACCTAATACTGTACTGTGGGACTACTCGAATAGATTATCCTTTCTGGCTTCCCAACATTTATGAGTGGGTTGGCTTGATAAAACGAGGCTGGGTTTTTATGTGAGCGTGAAGCAAAGCACTGAAACAGTTACTTATCACAACCATAACACCCATTGAATACCTGCTGTTCGTGAGGTCAGAATAAGGTAAAGGTCGTCACTGGTTCAAATATGAACCGTCAACTTTATCACAGGGTTGTACAGGGTTAATAGATTGTGTAACTGCCTAACATAGAGAGTTAGGAAACATCAACTGCAACTACTACACATTTCGAATTTCAGTTCATCATGAGATACGAAGGTCCTGTATTAGTGCACATAGAAAATCTAATGCCTTATAGCAGGGCCCTAACTTCCTTCCTGATCATTGTTTGGGTAAGTACACGAACCCATAAAGATGGTAAGAACCAGTTATCCAGATAGCAAGTTCCAGAGATTAGGGCACATGCCTATAATGATGGTCCTATATCTGAAAGTAGAAAGATAGGGAAATGAAGCCCTCAGAGTGATACGCACTGAACCGAAAATGGTCACGTGTTTAGAGATAGTTCTAATGTAGATATCTAAACCAAGGTTTGACTTGGCCGGTAACTGTGAACAACCAAGGTAACTGCCTTGAGAATTGTTTGAAAAAACACAAAATGAATTCCAAAATCAAACAATTCTGCCGGTAATTCTCCATGACACACATAAATAGACCGGCGGAGGCACCTGTTTTCTGTTTCGTTTATAAACTCTTCTAACTCAACCTTTGAGTAGGTTGAATTTTCATTTTCCACACCCGACTGGTTGGCTACACTTTGCAACTTGCCTAATCAACTCTTCAATCACTACAACCCCTGAACAACTATTCACTCAACAATTCTACTGTCTTCCTCGAATAAATACCTACTTGAGAGCAAGTCCACTGCCACAGTAGTGTGTTAGAAATCTAACAACTTCCCGAAAAGGTCTTGGTCCCAAGATATATCGAGGATGGAGTTCAACGGCCACCGGGTCCGGACCGACAACGAGAGACCCACACTCCCGGAACTATGCGACATGACACCGGACGAATAGAATAATCTGGTGCTAAGCGCTGTTCCCCCGGGGCTTGATAGGGACTCTCTGTTGCATGGTATGTATTCTCTTGAATTTAATCATTGTTGTGATGAGATGAGCTACAACATCATTACCTACGAGTGATCGTATAATTGACATTTATTTAGTGGTCCAACCTGCGTCCATTCCTATTAATGAGCCAGTTGCTTCACCTTACGGAATGCCATCCCAAATGGAGCTCAATATGCAGAGCGTCGCTCAGCCTAGCAATGTACAATGGCAGCCTTATACAAACAGCACAGCACTTGAAGTTCCTGCCAATTCCATGGGGCAGGCCAAGACATTTACCCAGACTATGAACATCAACCCGCCGTTCATCGACCCCAACGCAAACAATAACGGGGCATTTATCGACCTAACTGGGCCGGAGGACAACTCGCTCGACTTCACTGGTTGGACCACACCCAGTGTGATCACACACACTGATACGACGAACGTCACGGCAACTCGGAGAAAGCTCGATAACAACTTTGCAAACGGTGGTGAGGCGCCAGGAGTCCAAAACCAAAACCAGCAAACCACCCAACAAAGTGAGTTGATTGGAAGGTCATAAAGTTTGACTTGTACCAGATTCTAACCATTATATCCCATTAGATTCGTCATCGTGGACTACAACTGCGCCAGTTAACATGAGTCAAACTGCACCATACGGGTCTTCTTCTACTTCAGTAGATGTCGCGGTAGACGCCGTGCCTGGTACGCCTATAATTGATGATCACACCCAAGTACAAGAGCTAACATTTAATCTCTATATAGACCTTGACGCCCTCCGCCAGGATATTTTTCGCGAGTTCCCCGTTGACTGGACTGGTCTGAGGGATGATTTCAGCAACTGGCTACAGTTAAATGTTCTTTCCGGAACTTGGGCCGTACCAACCGACCCGAAAGTTCGGCGTGCGTGGTACAGTTTAGCCTTTGAGGCGTTCTGTCTTGAGGTTGCTCGCCAGTCTCTGGACTCATAGTAGTGAAGTGGATATTAGGGAGTCTCTAGAGGGCCATTTTGAACACCCAAAGAGTCCGAATCGATATGGCATACGCGAGAAATGGGGCATACAGGGTACATCTTTTGTTTCTGTGCCTAATAATGGAGTAGGATGTTTTTGAAAGGAGAGAGATAAACATAGCAAGAAAACGGGCTTGTTTAGGATGGATTAGGGTGCTTTTCACAGGGTAGATAGACACAGCAAGAAAACGGGCTTGTTTTATCACCACAGTTCATGGTTCTATCAAAGTATTCAATTGAAAGTAAGCAGTATCCAGAAAATACAATTCATAGGGACACCAAAAGTTTGGGAAACCAGACTCCAACTGGCATGTCGCTGGTGTATAGTATGCAAGTTCGATGGCCATAGGTTAATGTGAAGTACTCTGACTTCACGCACGCCTTCGAGATGGTACAGAGAGCTGCAACGCAGTAACCACGGGATCGTGATACCCCCTCCCAGTATAAAGTGTTGCGCGAGTCGAGGAATACCCGGTGGCTGCTCAGTCGCGACGACCAACGATGAGGAGATGGTGGTCATGCTGAGACTTATCCAAAAGGCCGTCATGACTAGATGGGTAGCGGTGATCACGGACATGACAGCCAATATCTACAGCAGTACCCATCATTATCTTTGACGTACCCCCGCAATGAAAGACGGCAATATATCTTGGGAGGTCTACCAGGCTCTATGAAAACAAGAAGATGTTAAAGTTGTCATGCAATCTCC
Source organism: Huntiella omanensis (assembly GCA_000833645.1). Lineage (NCBI taxonomy): Eukaryota > Fungi > Ascomycota > Sordariomycetes > Microascales > Ceratocystidaceae > Huntiella > Huntiella omanensis. The sequence continues at coordinate 92,278 of JSUI01006521.1, read as the reverse complement.
ATTGACTAATGATGGACGGTTGCTAAAGACGCGCTATTCCGCTTAGAAGGACTGAATTCAAGAAGTGGCCGGAGAACTGAATTCTGTCTCCTTCATGTCAAGGTCCTTTGGCTACGTCTTTGCTTGGTGGGCAACTCGAGCGGGTATGATTTAGAAAATCTCTCTATTTAACACTATCTTCTACTCATATCACTCTGCCGAGAGGTGGTGTTCCTCATCCGCGGTAATCTGGGCCGATTTGGCAGGTGTGAGTCGCGTAAGAGTGGACTAAGGTATCTGTGGTGTACTGGTGTCATGTATATTCGCGAATAAGAAGCATGGGGGCCAACACAGTTGCTGGTCGAGATAGACTGTGGATTCTCAAATGGGCCTAGTAGTCATGTGCATGATTGTGTTCCTCCCAGCGGGACCTAAAAGTGTCAGCAGATGGAAGATAGCCAGACGAAAGTGGTACTTAGTGTGGCTAAAGGGAAGATTCTCATCAAAAAGCCGTGATTAGAGAACCCCTCTAAAGAAGACTTTTACCTGATTCACGCCCCCGGCGAAGGACAAGGCAGAATGACAAACCGAAACTTGAGAGTGTTGTGATCGAGCAAGCAGTCTCAAGTACCAATAGATATCTATTGTCGTGGTGATCCAGTAACAATTCAGTAACGAAGGGACATCAAGAATCGTCCTGGTATAGCCAACGAATAGTCTAGCTGTATCTATAACTAGCGATATCGAAATATTAGTACCTCCAGGGGTTTTGGTGTACCGGAATCAAAGTGGCCAACAATGTGGTCAGTAGGTTGAAGTTCGGTGGGAATAGCTAGTATAGATAGACACTTCCTGTGAGCCTTGCTATCCCAAATCAGTGACTTGAGACAAGACATTCTAGCCTACTCTCCAGGCGGCCAAAAACTGCCTACTTGAAATTATTCAAGCCTGGCGGTGAAATGAGGCATCCAGATTCTTTTCAGCAGAGAACAACTATCCACATGGAACATAGTGCTTTTGGGATGGTACATAGGAAAGTTAATCGATTAATAAATGCCTAAATCCATAACAATAACGTAAACTGTTGTCCGTCATATTATAGTCCGGATAATTCATAGTAGTGTATCATCCACTTCTCCCCCGCCGTAATTCCACCTCATCCCATATGGAAGAAAACCAAAAACGTAACCTCCGGTGTTGTGAAATTCTAATGAAGCAACAGGTGCACAATTACTCCCATAGTTATTCTCATGTTGACTGCCTGCAATATTGCAATATATGTTAGAATCAGGCTACAATGTATCGCTCTCAAAACAAATGAAACTCACCAAAACCGTTGCCTTTGCCAAATTACACAGGGGGGCACTTTCTGGGAGTGTAAAGATAGTCGATAATAAATGCTCTGGCCTCTCCTCGGGCCTTCCGGACACGAATGTGAGATAAGTTTTCGAGAGCCACCGTGAATGCGTTTTCGGGCTTGTAGAGTGAGTTGTCGTCCTCACGCTTTTCTCCTAAGTGAAGCATGATACGGTCGATTCTTTCCTCGAGTGCGGTGTCAAGGTCGTCCCTCTTGAGCGAGGCAGTGTCGAGCAGGGCCATAGTACGTCGGAGCTGGACTTGAACCCTGTAGACCATTGCATGCCAAAGACGAAGTTTACCGGTGAACTCGGACATCTTGAAGTTCTCTCTTTTTGCGATATCTTCACAGTCGTCTATGAATATACGCTGCATTACCTGCAAGTCCCGAGCTCCAACAGGACGTGGGAGGCCATAATTTGCGGCGAGGTATCTGTTCAGCGCTAGAACATTGCGATAGTCTTCTTTTAACTTGTTGTTGGTAGTGACGGTGGTGTTCACAAGATCCCCAAACTCTTGAGGGGTAATCTTGGCCAACTTTTCAGGCGTGAGTCCCGAAAGAGTGGGGGGAACAGTTACAGGAGCCCGCAGAAGATTGATAGTGTTGAGCATTGAAAGTTTAGGACGGCCAACTTTGACGGTGTCCATGTAGGTGATATCGGTAAAACTCCAGGGAGTGTAAGGCGTGGGTGCGACTCTATATTTGGTGAAAAGGCGAGAGCTGTAAACGGTAACGGAGGCATCGGAGTACAGAGTACCTGGGGGGTTCATGGTCATGAGTGGCTCCATTGTAATTTGTGTTGGCAATGTTGAGAATGTTTTAGAAGTTCTTTACTGTGATCCGAAAATATTTATTGAAGCCTGGCTAGTAGAACCACGGCAAAACCAGAACAAGAGTGTGGTGTAGAATCAATGGATGATATATGGGAGCGGGGGCGGAAGCTTGCGTGACAAGAGAAAAAGAAGAACCACGACACAGGCTCGATAGAGATATGGAAATATATTGTTCAAAATTGACGCCGTGTAAATAGAGGGGTAACGCAGCAAGCAAACTGTGCGCTTAGCAAAATAGACGTGAATTCCAAAAATTGAGATGTATTATGTAATGCACCCTCCTGCCGTCACTGTATCTGACTTGTAATCATCTACCCTAAGGTATTTCCAGCGCAATATAATACCTTTAGAGAAATGATCTCGATGTTTGTATAGTAGTGCCTAACGAGCACTCCGATAGATTGCTCTGGAGAATACGGGCTACCATGTGCCGAGCGAACATCGCTAACACCATTGACGGAGTGAAAATATAATCTTGTCAACATCTAGACCGAGACTCATGTATACCAAACCACAGATTGATACGCTTTGCAACTGATGATATCTAGAATCATTATATTTCAGCAGCAATATACCAAAGATGCTCAAAGCAAGTGATCACCATCCACTTCAGAAGTTCGGTAGTAGGGCACGCCAGATATTTTGACTCAGAAGACAGCATCAAATTGCCCATCGATGTGCAATTTTATCTGGAAAGTTTCGGTCTCTTGATTTGGACGTTCTCTTGTCCATATTCGTCTTGCAACGATGTCTACAGCCTGTTACTCTTGAGTAGTGCGCAATGATGTTTTCGTCAAACTCTGTAATGCTAGCTTCCTTTTTTGAGAATTGTAATAGTTTAAAAGACGATAGTATCCCAACACGTTCAGCCTTGCCGTCGAAAATCTTGCTGTGAGATTTGTGAAAACAATACAGCCTCGTCTTCAAATTCGCCGAACACTCATGAGATGCCATGATGTTATTTAGATTTCCCTTTTGGGAAACTTTGTACCCAGCAACGGATTAATTAGCTTAGGTGATCAATGCCGGGGTAACAATCACGTGTATGACTTGTATATTAGAGACCCTAACCCTACCAAATCACCTCTGGATCGTTTACTTGATGAAATCTTGCGTCTTCAAACTCTGCTCTTCAGGTAGAAAACTATAAAAGGTGATGAAACAAAACCTTGATGAAAGCCATAGAGTACCAGAAGTGTATTGTTACCCCCCACTTGTTTACAGCTCCTAGTGAAAACAAAGTACCCAAACTGCACCGATGTAGCAAATTACCCATCGTGACGTGCGGCGCATAAATCACAGTAGTCGCTAGATGTACAAGTGGCTCATCCTGACGTTTACCACGGAGAAAAACAATTACATATGAGAACCACGACTGCTATCTCTATGGAATTACACACACACGGTAAACAGGAGAGGTTGATGAATATCTATGTTGCTGTAAACCCTTGCTAGAGAACATAGACAGCAACCGACGACACTCGATGTTTTCATGTAAAGCTATTGTTGATTATGTAACCAGATGAATTGAGCCCCAACGAAAGTCGAAAGTGGAAGCAAACCGTGAGGGGTCTAGAAGGTTCTGTTGACTCTTTTTCGTCAGAGACGTTGCCTTTGCTAAACCTCACTCAGCACTGCGAGCCTGCCCTATTTTGTAACTGAAGTTTGTGTCGTTGCCATACCTGGCACCTTCCGAGACAGTCGAGACTTTGGAAATGGATCGTGACCATCACTTGGATGGATCGTGACCGTCACTTGGATGGATCGTGCCCGTCACTTGTAGGGCTCGACCTACCCCACAACATTTTTGTGGGGTAGAAAATAAAGTGTGCCGGGCTTAAATTGCGGAACACTTCCACGCAGCTGGGTGGCCATCCCGGGGTAGAAGTCCAGATAAATTTTGGTTGGACCAGGACCCAGTTTTGGATTTTTTCTTCTTTGTATATTTCACTGTTGTCTGAGGATAAATCCGATCACCATTTGACTTGGTTATTTTGGTAAGCCGCATCGCTTAATCACAGGTGATAATTGTTCTAACCGATTCTCGTGTTTTAGACGTAATCTAGTCTCTTCTGGCACGCATAGTGATACTTCAGTTATCGTTCTGATTAAGCTCCGATTTGAGCTCACTTTCTACCTTGTATGTTCAACGATATTGATGCCCACAGACATTTCCAGGCATCAAATGCAGCATGTGTATATACTGGGAACCAAATCTCCCTCCCGTTGCCTGGATCACTGCCCAATTGTTAACTAGTGCTGACATATTTCACCTGAGTAGGTCGTTAAGATGGTGAACTCTCCCATCCAAGGCCATGGTGGCCGAGTACTTTCTGCTGGTCAACAACGGATTCTCAACGAAGGCTAGCGTCCTTCGTCGTTTTCCAGACCTTTGTTTCCTGCGGGGGAGCCATCACAGTCTGGTATGTTTGCCTGCCCGTTCAACGCCCAATTGTCCTAAGCAGAGCTAACCATTATAAATTTTAACACAGCTATCAGCGGCAATGTCCAGAACAGCAGTATCCGGGTTTACAAACGCCCAGTTTCCCGACTCAAGGCACCCCAAAATATCGAAAGGCAGAGTGCCTCTTTAGCAGCGGACTTCAAACTTTTTGATCGTCCGCCCCGCCCCACCGCCGCTGAGCCGCCAGAGCTCAACCTTTACAACGAATACAGAGGAGGCGGAGAATCTTCTTCCGGTGACGAGCCGCCGAAGAAGAAACGTATTATATTCACAAATGTGGATAGCCGGAATGAACGGCCTAGTGCAGGGGGGATACTTCACTATGCATCCCACGCGACACCTGCTATTGTCCTCATACCCCCGCAGGACACCGAAGAAGCTACTAGGGAGCATTTGCTTCCTACAGATATCGATCGGAGTTTCTTGTACGTCCGGAAGAAGTCTCGCCGGAACAAACGCAAGAGAGAGAGACACCAAAGCCTCTCGTCCGCCGACGTACCCGTGGACAACTCATCGTTTTTCAAAACGCCCGAGTTGCCACCAATGGTAATGTCGTCGCCTCCACGCAAGCGCATTCGCTTCATCTCTAGTCATCAGTGAGTTTAGCGGCAACGCCAGCGCGGATTACCTGGCGACATTGATGCTTCTGGCCCGCCAAATCTAGTCTGTTGAAATGCTACTGGCCACCGGAGGTATATCTGTCTAAACGGGTTGTAATTGGGGCATTATGTGTCCAAAGTCACCGGGCACAGCATAGTTGAGTTTAGTTCCTACAAGGCAATACATGTCATTTTTAGTTCTGCTGTTCCCTTATGATATCCAAACTCACTGTTTCAACCATATGACTTTAAGAGTTCCTAGTGCCTTTCATTGTTGATAATCTGTCCTCATTGTAGCTTTTACGCATGTCATCGTTGTATGCATGTAGAGCTTGTCCATTGTTGAGAGAAGATATTTCGGTTCCATACTACTCTGTCCCTGGTAACCTACAGTATTTGTTCCGTCCAACGTAGGCAGAATATCATGTGTATATTACCATTCTAAGAGTACTGAGGCAAGACATGCCTGGGTGGCATCATGTATGGAAGATCTATCGTGACGGTGGCCGAAAGGGAGGGGGGTAATTGTCTCTTACATTCAACATCTTGGCTTGTAAACATCAACAATGAGAAGACATGACAACACCTCATAGTCTGTATCACTCATTGACACTTCTGTTCTTATGACTCAACCGAACGACATTTGTCAATCGCGTGTCTAAATATCTTGGATTTTTGTTTATATCAACCACTTCAAGCTCTTGTTATCTAGCAATTCTTTCTTTCATAATACATCAGGTTATTCTTATATGCCCTGACGTCACTAAATCTTCATCCCGTATAGAACAGAGAGTGCAGATTTCAATTCTTACAAATATCAGACGGAAGAATCAGGTAGGCTGGCTACATCTCTAGTCTATTGCGAGTTGAGTAAAATACGGCTTGACAGAAAGCTCTCTACATGTTTAAACCACGTTTCAATATCGCGGACAGGTTTGATAAAGTAGGCCCTAAGTACCCCAGGTTACAGCCTCATTCGGTATTGTACGCGGCATCACTTACCACAACTTGACATGAACCCACGCTAACATGTGCCATATTCACTCAGGCCGAAATGTCTCCCAACCAAACCGAGTCGACCCACGCAAGAGAGTCTAGCATCTCTGATGATGGCTAGGACCATATCGACGAATCTGGACGCTATCTAGCAGGAAACAGATGGGTCGAATTCCCTCGTATGTTATGAAATGATCAATCTACTATAGAGGTGGCTCTGCTGCTCGCAGTTGTGGTTGAGTACACTTGCTAACTTGGATTCTCCAAAAGCTTTCTCCAATGTAGATACGTGGGGAGTTCTTCCGCGCCTCACTGAGGCTGACTCCGACATTTCGAATAGGTTTCCAATGAACCTTGTGTCGGGTTCTGCCCGCCACCCGCTCCCATCTCTCCCGATTAAGAAAACCTGTACTGAGCCAATTGCATCAACTCCAAGAGTGGGCGTGCCTGCTAGGAAATCGTTGTTTGACTGTGGAGATACTCCATCGGCTTCTTTCAACACAGCTTTTCCAAATGCATCTTTTTCTGCGCTATGTCCCCTCGACACTAGTCCTGAGACGATCTCGATTGGTCAAGTAAGGAAGAAGACCAGTTCTATAGCTACCAAGCGAGCGCTCCTACTAGACAATGACCAAGATACACCATCGAAGCCTTCTGCGAAGCGCCAGCGTCGTGGAGGTTCCTCTGTGGGTGTTCTTGCTGCCAAGCGGGGAACTCACAAGGACCTAGGTATCCCGAGAAACAAGATTATCTTCCCTTGCATTGGTACTCAGTCTGGCTGTCTGGAAAGCCCTGCACAGCGAAATAGTAGCGAGTTATCAGCCACAGACTCAGGCACTGAAACTCCCAAGCGGGGTCGGGGAAGAGGGAGACCTAGGGGTCGGGGCCGTGGGGGTAGAGGTATTGCTGGGCGCGCAAAGTAGTCATGAGAATGTGTTCTACCTTGCTGGGGCTGGGCGGGCGATGTCATTTAGTGTTCTAGCCGGGTACTGTTCATCGTTATTTCGTTGTGAGGTTTTATTGACGCATACCACTAATGCCATGTTTGATGCTGTTGTGCTTTGTTGCGATATTGATCAATACGGCAGCCTTATCGGGATTGAAAAAGACGGTTGATAGGTTATCAAATTATTCTCCATGGCCCGCACAATTTGGGCGTATGACCAATCTCCAATTGGACATGTAGCCTATATTTTAGAGCTACCTTGTTCCGAGTGAACGGACATGACAACATCATCACGAGTGACACTAAAAATCAAGTGATCAGAATACAATGTGGTCCCATGAAATTTAGATATGAAGTGAACCAATAAGACCATTGTTTGCTCAAGTAATTATCGACTATAAAACATTGCGACAGATTTTGCTGTCTGTTCCCGTAGGATTGTATTCGCCATCACGAAAGATCACGGGCTAGTCACCTCTCTCATGTTTCACAGTCCAAGGTACGTGATGTTGCCACCCCATCTGTGTGCTGTAACATTTCCGCACCCATAGACTCCGCCTCACCCCAGGTGGTAGATGGTTCTGTGTCATCAACACCGGATGCTAGAGTTTCGAAGGGAGCCCCTCCCTTCCCTATGACACCCGGGCCAGCGTCAAGCCTGAATAGCCCGACATAAGCTCAACTTCAGTGGGCCTACGGCTGTGGCCATCAAGTATTGATGATCCTCCTGTCGTCAATGCCCCGATGATAGAGTCTTTCAAATCCCAGGCGCCTTGGGGCTCAGTGCTTCGTCTACTCCCAATAGTGGGTTGTCTTCAACATCTATACTTTGCGATGAAACCAGTCTGAATATTTGTCTAGGTGTACAGATGGCAATCACCACGGATGAACACATCCAAAACATTAAAACAACCCAAGCAGATTTAAATGAGGAGCTCAGCAATGCCATACCGATATGGGTGATGGAAGTGGTGGCTTCCGGGAGACGTACACGGTCTACGGATTTTGATGGCCCCGCAGGACCCAGCCTCGTCCTGCTATTTTTGGCCTGCGGCCGATCTAGCAATACAATCAAAAATCAGTCGCCACAGTAGTTGTGTATCCATCCGACACGAGGGACCTGTGACATATCCATTTCCAACAGATGGCGTTCTCTTCTTCCTCTCCGCCGCCTCCGTAACCTCCCACTCCAGGCCCTCGGGTCTTCCCCCTTCGCCTGGACCTCCTCATCCTGTCCTCCGGCTTCTCCGTCGCCATCAACACCCAGCTCCACGCCTTCTACTTCATCCACTTACATCTCGTCACCGACTTCCTCAACCAACTCCGTCTCCTGTCCTTCCTATTCCCTGCTTCCCCTTCTCAACTCAGACGCTGTTTCCATCCTCGGCCGTAATTCCTACATGTTGGGACGTAGAACCGAAGCCACGAAGCTCGTCGACTTCAGCTTGCTCAGTAACTTGTCTGCAAACTTGAAAGACCACGGGCTTTTGAGCGCCTCGCACGTCCACCAATGAGGATGATCTTTTTCTTTGCTGCAGAGTAGATAACCCAGCGTAACATCGTGACCGAACTTGCTATGATAATAAACACAATATCCGGGTCTGGTCTTGGCTGCCAGAATGTAGTCAAGATTAACTCGTTCGACTTTTCCGTAGTGTTTAAAGTTGAAGGGCTGTACGCTGGTCATGTCAATATCCCCTTTGTAGCTCTTCCCACTAGTCGACCACTTGTCAAAGTCCACGTGGAGTTGGTTGCGACGCTATCTCCGGGCTCCAGCCAGGCTTAAATTGGGCACCGATACAAATCCCTTGTACCCCTCCTTTGCTTCTCTATCAGCCTGTCCATTCCCTGCCAAACCTACATGGCCTAGAACCCCAAGCAGTTATACTTTCCTCGTAGCGTCTTCATCTTTCCGGTCTAACAGAATATGTCTAGTCTCGTCAATGGCTTTCTGTGATGTGCTGTTCTGGGTGGCTGCGTTACACAACCGTGACACGACACTACGGTTGTCTAGATAAAGCCAGATCTCTGTGGCGCCTGTGACTTTCGTAGGTACGTATATAAATGCAAAGGAACTCTCACCCCAATTAACTGCTTCCGCTAAAAACAAAGAAAAGAAAAGGTGGATGAAACGTGGCATAAGGAGGGAAGAAAATAGAATAAGATAAGACTGGGTATATGGTGCGTAGAGGAGGTGATCAAGCGGCTTCGGAGCGCTTCTCGAGGCGTGTCAGAAGTGGCTTCCTACCTTTAGGGCTCTTTAGTAGTTTCAGTACATGTGCTTGTATGAGTTCACGGGCATGAAATAACCTGATTGATTAAGAAAGGAAAAGGAAAACCTGATGAGGGGACTAATTTTATTTCATGTATTGATTTGGTTCTATAAAGTCCTCTTCTGTAATAGTGGCTAACCGGCCCAATCCAGTTTAACGACTAGTCTGGAACTCCCATAGCTCGTTTCGGGCTTTCTTGCTGGCACACGTAATACTCAGCTTGCCCTTGGAGGTGAGGCAGACACCGAACGCACGCATGCCATCGCCCTGACTGATCTTGTCACGGATGGTGCGGTCAGAGATGGAGTCGCCTTTATCTCCGGCTGGCTCGATGACGAGTTCGCAAGGGCGTGTGTCGGCGGAGGCGGGGTTGGCCTTGTATGTAACAAATTGGAAGCCGTCATCGGTGGCTGGGGTCATGTTGGGTTTGGCGGAGGTTGCCATAGGTACTAGTGAGTTAGAAACTTGCTGTGTATTACATAGTATATCGACAGTAGTAGTGGCCGGGCATAGCCCCTCGATTAGTTCTCGGCATAACCCTCGCCTTTTGTGCCTCCTTCAGTTGGGCAAACTTCTGTCTCCTGGCCCTCATGTAGGCGTCTAGTTGTTGTCGTGGTCGTGGGTTGCCACAAGCATCGTTGTGGAGAACCCATTGCACCATCTCAATTCGAGAATGCAAGTATTGTCGTTGACTGGCTCAAAGTGGATATCTCCAAACTGGCCCATTAAGGAGTTCTAAAATAAATTCGAGTTTATTCAGGTCGGCGGTGGCCAATGCCCGTGCAATGCGTTCTCTAATGGATAGTTTCCCAGTTTGTGGCTTTGGTGATGTATGCGGGACCGCCGGAGTGGAAACAGGCGACGCAGATTCAAAATTAACGTAGTCTGGCGGGGGGGCTGTTTCAACCAAATTCTCACCTGGCCACCAGGCTACAGAGCCATCATGACAGGAGACAGGAGGACAACCTCGGGAAGGCAAGACATTAACAGAGAGGGTGGGTAAATGTAATGCACTAGAATCGTCATCAGGAAGATGTAGGTTAGGAGAGTAGTCATACGGGAACTGACCACCGGAATGAGAGCCTCCAGCAGAGGAAGCAATATGCGATGAGAAGGGGCCGCCGAAATACGGACGTGCCCCGGAAGGGTGGTCATACTGAGACTGACTACCGGAATAAGAGCTTCCCACAAAGGAAGCACGATGCGATAAAACGGGCGGGGCGGGAGGTAGGGGAGGAGGTACAATGTCGACGGGAGGTAATGTAAAGATATGAAATTGAGCAAGTCCTAAGATCGTTATAGAAACGTAGGGTCAATGATAATAGGTGAACTGTAATTATTGTATAGATGCTTGGTCTACTAAGTTTCGTCATAGCCTCCTGAAAAGCCATCGTGACATATACTCATCAACCAACAACCCTATCACCGTCCATGCACCATAACAACCCTAATGTCAGACATCACCAAGTTAAGACGACTTCACCTCAAACTGTGACAGGTAAGCTCGAAAACAGCACCTCGGGAGAGTCTGGGTCCTCAGGACCCAGGATAGATATACCGGGGGAGGAGCCAGAGAAGCCAGGGGTGGGAGAGAAGCTGGGGCATAGTGTTACAAGGCACAATGTCTGTGAGTACTATGTACTTTGATTGGCGGTAAGGATATACGATTGATCGTGCGGGAACAAGACTAACTAAACTAACGGATCAATCGTGATGACCTGCAATATATAGACAACCTGACTCCGGCGCTCCGGCCGAGTTGGTCACTTCTCCAACACTGAGCTGATCTGATATGTATTCCTTTGCGACGCTGCGATGGCAAGGAGGCATACTTCTCCAACGCCGATCGTTACTTCCTTAGGGTTCTTTCTCGACCTGTACTTCTGGGTACTTCCTTATTCTGTACCCTCTCACACATGGGACCTCAGGGCCAGGGACAGACACGGGGGCAGAGAGACCGGAGATGTAAAGACATGGAATCAAGCAAGTCCTGGATCGTTATAAGAACGTAGGGTCAATGAAATATAGGTACCTCGGGACCAGAGACGGACAAAACAGGTGCGCACGAGGTGAAAACGTAGCTCAAAAATTGGAAATTTCCAGGGACAGGACGAGACAGAGGAAGTGGGGGGAGCCTAAAGCCGTCTAAGGGGATTCTGGGGGCCGGCAACGAATTAACTATGACCGGGGTGGCTTCCGGACTGGGTCCCGGACTGGCTTCTGGAGACTGGCCATCTGCTCTAGCTGAAGGTTTGTCATTAGAATAACCTTCAGCTTCATCATCCGAACTATATATATGATCGGAACTACCCTCACTATCCGAATCGTCATCTGAAACCTCAGGAATGTGGTTATCGACCGGTTGGGGCTGGTCGATAATGGTGGCTTCTTTCTTGGGTTTTGGTCGCTCCAAATGCATCCTTTTCATCAAGTCCTTCACCGGAGGTCTATCTAGGTGGCGTCTCTTGGCAGGCGCAAGAGGGTAGAATCGGTCGCGAAATTGTATCTTCGCCAACATATTCGTTGATATATCATCCCGAAAGAACTTTGAACCAATGTCCCTCGGAATGAAGTCCTCAGATTTCCAAAAAGGAAAGACCTTGGACCGAAGAATTTCAAACCACAAATGCTGCGGGTTGTCGCCCCACTTGTAACAAAACAGGAGATGTTTACACAGCATGAATCGGGAGTTTGAGAATGGATCGCACCCACAGACGAAATTAACGGGATCTGTAAAGTAGTAATCCAACTCCGCGTGATTCAAGCTGCTGCTTGCTGCCTTGTTTGCCTCGAGAGTCTTGCAAAATTCCGCCCGCCAAGCCATACGCGGCTTCTCTTCTTCCTCTTCCAGAATATCTCTTATGCGGCTGACGTGATAGGGAATCGCCTCAGCAATGATCGAATGAAAGACCACATCGATCCGTGGCCTGTTCAACTTGTGCAGATAATCGTGTTTTAATTGACACCAATGAGATTCTACAATCATTGTTGTCCTCAAAACAGGAACACGGTCGTACCCCGACGAACGCGCCCAAAGCCGCCACTTCTCCGGTTTGTACCAATTGACCCAAAGATAGGCCCAGAGCTGAGGGTAATTCTCCTCGTAGCACCAACGATACACCTCATACAGTGCGTCCCTATAAATACGCGCGGCATTGTCAACAGTTCCTTCCCGATATAAAAACAAAGGATGGCTGTTGAAATGGCGTACAAGCATACGGACGACTTCCACTTGATGCCCATACGATCGTGGCTGGCAGTGATCAGAACCCTCATACTTGTTGTTCCGATCTCTACAACTACAAAAGCCAGATGCATGAGCATGAGAACGTTTTTGTGGAGGGCTTGCAAAACATTCTTCGATGTACCGGTCGATGCCGTCATATTCGAGTTCTCGATTGAGACACCCAAATACGGCCAAGAACTCCTTTGGGTCGTAACCGCTGGACTTCCCAGTCAAGGACGTCTCGGACAGTTTGCGCCCGATGGCCTGTAAAAAATGCCAATAGCAAAGCTGGTGCTTTATGGCAGGCCAAACGGCACGAACTGCCGAAATTTCAGCCTCGTCCTTGTCTGTCAGGAAAACCCGTGGGATGGGAATCGGTTTTCCTGGGGAACCGCAGGCACGGAGCTTCGCGTCGAATCCCCGAAGAACAGCAGTCAATAGTTTGGCCATGGTTCCATCCGGAGCGCAGGTCGACCTACCCTCTGGGATGGGAGGCTTCCTCACAAGCCAATAAGCCAAAGGGACTCCGCTGCCCCGAAATTGCCCCAGGATGGCAAAAAGTTCCATTCCCATGTTGTTGGTGCCATATGTGGCGTCCATCGCAACTTCTTCGATGTCCGCATGCTCAACCAAAAATTGTATGGTTTCTTGAACATAGAAGCCCACAGCTACAACCTTTTCTTCATTGAACGCCGGCTGCTCCTCATAAATGAACCACTCGGGGAACTTCTCCTCTACCAGAGCCTTCGCAGATTTCACGGGGTCCCAGTCGCGTTGCCACTTGGGGTGATTCACCCTCCTCCAAATGTAGGTGATTTGGTGCATTTGTATGGAGTAGGGCCTTTCCACCTGGCTGTCGTCCCTCAACATCGCCAAAATGTTTCTGGGTTGATGGCGCGCGGCTAACCCATAGATCATGGCGGACACATTCGGATCAAGCTGGTGGGTGGTATATTTGCGATGAGCCACATGCTGAAAATGAATGAGTACGCGACTCGCATCTCTGTCCGCTATGACAGTGATGGAGCCCCCGCATTTCACGGGCTTCCTGATCTTGCGTTTTCTGAGTCTGCGTGTCGTCCGGATCTTGACACGCGCACTGGATTGCGCGCACTGAAGAACAGTGCTCATTGGGAATGTACGTAGTACACGTCGGGCCTTTGCCCCCGCTGTTTCCTCCGCAGATTCCTCCGCATCGGCATCCTTTTTCGGTGCCCAACCCTTTTTAACGATGAATCTGTATTTAGTTTCCTCCCTAAAAAGGTATTGGACTTCTCGCAACACTGCCTTAAAAGCATCGTGGTTTGAGATCTTGGATCCGTATTCTTTCTCGAATCTGGATGCGAACTTGGGGGAGCAGTCGGTAGGGATGTCCAAGACAAACCACGAGTTGCAGTAAGCCTCTTGACTCTATACTTAGGGTTAGATTAATCCATTAAGTGGACCAGGAAACTGACAGGACACACCCCGGAAAGAACTAGGTTCTGTTCCGGTTTATGTGTAGAGTGGGTTTCATAACTTACATTGTGGAAAATCGGGCCTGTATAGGGCACCTCTTTTGATCCCTTCTGTGGTGATGGAGTCGTCCTCCGCTGGCGGGGCAACGCTGGCGCTTCTTATCGGCCGTATCTTCGTTGGTGTCATTGCGCTTGCGCTTGGAGAAAGTAGTAAAGTAGTACGTGATGTCTTCCACGATGTCTTCGAAAGTCAGGGTGCCGGACTACATTCTGGGCTTAGCATTCATGACGAAAACGCCGTACCAAGACGCAAACAGGGGGGCAACTGCATCGGCGAAGTCGCTCCACTAAAGCTTCATATCAAGGGCGCGGGAGACGCCATTGTCCTGGGCGTCGATCATAGAGATATGCCAATCCCCAATCCACCAGTCTTATCTCATCGGCAGTTGGGACGACGGCTAGGGCCTGGATTGTCTGCTCGTAGTTATAGACGTCGGCGGATGCAAGGGCTTCAGAGCGGAACTTGGCAGCTAAGGTGTCGTACCAGATGTGGGCTGCGTTGTTGTAACTGGCATCGGCCGCGTTCCGGGCCAAGTCGGCTCTGGTCTGTGCGTCATCAAGGTGGATTCGGCTACGGGCCCTGCGGGAGTCGGCGTTGGCGGGAGAAATGTCTGCGGCCAAAGCGGCTTCCTCTAGGGTCAGCGGAGTAAGGTAACCTCTGGTAGTGAACTCGGCGTTTGACAGCTCAGGGGCAGGGACGGGGCAATTTTTGCAGGTCCATGGGTGAGTTGGTTCTTTGTCGTCACCGCATCTGGGGCAGGACAAAACAGCGTTGTCGTGTTTGAAGCGTATATGGTATGTCTTGAAGTCGCCACGACGAGACATGGTAGCGAGAATCACTCCTATCAGGTGGCGAGGGCCGTCCTGAACGGGCCTTCAGCAGTGTCCAGGAAAGGTGTAGAGGGCACGTTGCTGGTTGTTGTTGATATCAGGACTTAAACTTCCTGAGAGTCTCGTTTTTGAGCCAGTGGATTGCCCTAGCCTAGGACATCCGTGGTGTCTCTTACAGGACCGCAGCCGACATAGCGAGCTCGTCTGCTTCCTCGTTGCATCCCTGGAAGCCCCCACGTGGCTCTTTTCGTCGTGGTTGAGGTTACTCCAGAGTCTGCATCCAGGCTTATCTTTGCAGTCGGAGGTGGGGTGTTGGAGTCAGCAGGAGCGGCACAGCCGGGATGGAAGGCGTCCGGCATCTGACGACCGAACATTCATTCTGGCTCCCCTCGAAAGTCATGCTGGCGGGGAGTTTCTTGCCTTCGGGCATGTCGAGTCCCACTCCCAAGGTAGCATCGTTGAAACGCTTCGTCTCGACTTGCCACTTGATCGACTTGACCTGACCACCGGTCTGTTCGGCAATTTGGCTAGCAAACCATTGTTCGTTCTTCAGGAATTGGTAGCTGGCGTCGTCAAACTTGTCGAAATCGGCAAATCCTTTAATGCGAATGTGGGTCCATCTCTTTTCTTCTTCGCATAGAGCGGCGCCACAAGCCATCTTAACCTTCTCCAGCTTCTCGTCGGTGGTGTCTTTCTTCTCCGCGTAGAAGACCCACCCAATGTTCGTCTTCTTCATGTCAAGACTATCCTTGGGGACATTCAGGACGGCTGCAACCGCGGCGACCGTCTCGTCGTTTTCGGATTTAGACGGGGCCCGGGCGAGGGCCCTGACCTTAGCTTCTTTGCGTGGGGTTTCGTCATGGGGCTTGGCTGCGGTGGGTTTGGCGGCCGTGCTGGCATACGAGAGCATAGCGGTGGCCTTGGGCTTGAAAGTCGCCTGCGGCTGTTCATCAGAGTGGCGTTGGGCGGCATGGACCGAGGTGAGTGGGACCGAGAAACCTAGACCGGGGTTCGACATGAGTTCGTTTCGGAAGAGCCCGGACACTTGCGCGGCAAGTTGTTTGATGGTGCCATCACCTTTAGAGATGTCGATGGCTTGGTTGAGCAGCTAAGGGAGCTTTTCAGCCAGAAGCAACAGAGCTGCTTGTCTCGACATGGCGGCTTTAGCCTGGAGTTCCATGAATTTATGAACAGACGCAATGTTCCGTTCTTTCTCAGTCATGGGGTCGCGAGGCTTCTCATTACGGGGGTGTGCGTTTTTGGTTGCGGTGGTGGTGGTGGTGTTCTTGACTGGCTTGTCCACGACCACGGCGGCTTCCGGCGCGGTTTCTTCAATGGCGGGGGGCGCGGAGTTTTCGACGGCGCGGGCGACAGTGTCTTCGAAGGTTTTCTGGGGGGTCGCAGCCGCGTCGCGTCCTATATCGACGTCGGTGTCCATTTCTACATCTGCAATAGGGCCCGCCTGGACAGCGTCTACCCTCTCCTCCTCGCGTTCCATATTCTTGTTCGCGGTGTTCTCGTGGTCTTGTGGTAACGGGTTCAATGAGGCTGCCTGGGAATACTCGACGCCGTTTGGTCGGAGCTATTGTTGTTGTTGTTTTATTTAACGTCTACCCAACTAGCTTTATCTGTTAATACGACGGCTCTCCAGGCAACGACGGGCCAAAATAAAGTCGGCATCCTAATATCTTACATTGAGTGATCGGCAATTGCGAAAAATGCATAATCATAGGGGTCCTCCCAAGACTGGACAAAGAGCCAGGTGAAGAAAATAATACCGAGAGTGTCTATACTCGGCATAGCCCGAAGCCACCCCGCGGGGTCCAGGCTCGTCCCGGTGTTTTTGACATGTAGCCGATCCAGCAATAAAATCAAAAATCTGTCGCCGCAGAGGGTTTTGGTTGTCGGCTTTCGGGTGTCGGTAGTATGAGAAGATTCCCCCCCGTCTTCCATCCCAGAGAGGGTATCTCCTCGACTTTATCAATACCGTCCACCGAATTTCAAGACACCAAGGGACGCATCCGGCGCGGAACCTTCTTCCAAGAAACGCGCCGAAAGTGAAGGGGAAAGGCCCTCAATGTTTCCATACTCCAGTGGAAAAGCTCTTGAGGGGGTCAAGAGATGCCAGCTTGGTATTAATCGATTCACTTGGGCCCCAGAAGAGACAAGAACCTGGAAAAAAGTGGAAAAAAGGGAGTGGTGAGGGGTTTAATACATCCGACAACGAATTAGGAGGTACTTCATCTCGTGTCCGATGGAAACGGCATCTCCAGACCCAAAGGTGCCATGCCGAAGGTATCATGGAAGAAGGTTGCGTTGATTAGTCAGATCTCTGAGGCGGGGAGGAAGGGAAGGTGACCTCGGAGATGAGTATGACGTCATCGCAGTGTATCATAAGTACCCCACTAAGCCCCTCTCTTTCCGTAATAGGCAACGTGCCTGAGTGGTTAAAGGGTATGACTAGAAATCATATGGCTTCGGCCTCACAGGTTCGAATCCTGTCGTTGTCGATTATCTTTTTTGTTTTGTCTTTTCCCCAGCATTTGCCAGTTCGTCTTCATTCATGTTATGTTGCTCTGTCAAAAGTTTCTTTTTTGTGCTTTTTACTTTCTTCTCATTCAAAATAGCTAAACGCACAGTAGATTAATCCAACTCTGGCTCGGCCTGTTCCCCGGTTTCCTTGGCCTCCTTTAACTTCCCCTCCAACATAGCAACATGCTCTTCGATTTTCCGTGTCTGCCACGGCCAGCTAACTACGTACAAGAAAGGTCTCAAGTCATGACGGTTGTCATCTGGGTTGTATGAACTCAGGTGCACACTCGGAGTCAAAACGGTCGCCTTGTGTCTGTTCATGGCATAGAATCTGTAGAAGCGCAGCACACGTGCGGCAATCTCCCGTGGGCCAAATCCTGGACGCTCCTTCCACTCACTCAACAGACGGAGATAACAGCTCCAGGGACCCAGCTTGTGCACATTGCGCATAATGCCAAACACACTTAGCTCGGCGTAGGTCAAGCCCATTTCACCTTCCGACTCGTCATCCTGAACACCAGCCTCCAAAGGCAGAAGCTCGGCTGAAGGGGTGGCTTCGATGAACTCACGGATTAGCGGGAGATCCCACTTCTTCTCAGCCCAGGCAAGGAAAGCCTTGGCATCGTTCTTTGAAACTGAACCAAGAGGTGAAATATCAGCAGAGGAGCAGTCGTACTTGGTCAGGTACCCACGAAGGGCCTCATCAACGTTAGCCGAGGAGAGAACAAGCAAAGAGGCACCGGCGCGGGGGGTCTTGCGTGCAGTGGTAGACAGTGCAGCAAGTTCATAAGCAACAATCATGCGGTTACGGGCTTGGATGTTCTGCTTAGCAAGGTTTTCAGTGCGTGTGCCGCCATGTACTTGGAACTTAGGAGTAAAGTCAAGGGCCTGGTGGATGATGTTTTCGTGGGAAGCAACGGCGTCATCGATGGTGATTTCTGAGTGAGTGCAGCCGACAGCTTCGGCAAGGTGGCGGGCCCGGGTCTTGGTTTCCTCGCTGCTGTGCTTGGTGCCCATGTAGCAAGTGTGAAGAATTCGAGAGACAATGTCCTGTGGGGTTTTCGGGGTGAAGTCAGGTTCACCAGTGACACGGCGGAGTTCCTCAAGGGTACTTTCTTCACCAGCCTTAATGGTTTCAAGGACGACCTTGGCCATGCCGTAGACATAGAGGGTAACAGTGGCGCTGTCGAGACCACCGGAAAGAGCAAGGAAGTAACCAGGAGAGTTTGTGCGAACCATGTATTGCCAAAGGTATACAGCCTCGGCCATGTGCATTTCCTCCATGGGATCAAGCAACCGCAGAGAGTGCTTCGTAGCCTTCTCCAAAGACTTAGAGAGGTAGATCTCATCCGCAGTCCGGGCAAGCTGGAGGTCACACTCAACACGGGGAATATCCTCCTGTTGGGCGCCTTGAACATTGCGCGAGCTGCCGGTACGGAAACTGCGAACCTCCTCGATATCAATTGTAGCAGTAATAACGTCAACATGGCGCAGAGAGTACTGATCACTCTGGGCAAACACATCACCGTTGCAGATTACCATGGAAGACCCATCAAACATCATACGAGCATCACCGTCCACACCGGAAGCATTAGCGTAGACGTAGACACCGCCGAGCTTGCGAGTGGTGTTGGTAATGAGGTTGAGGCGTGTCTCGAGCTTACGGAGCTCTGCGTGAGAGGCACTGGAGTTCAGGATGATTTCCACCCCATTGAGGCCCATATGGGTGGATGGGTTGAGAGGCTAATGAGGGGTTAATACTTGACATATCAGAAAGCCGAAACTGTAGATTGACTTACAGTGAACAGTTCCTCGCAGGTTTCACAGCCGATGGCAGTATCCGGTGTAGAGAGAACGACATCACCAATTGGTACAGTCGCCTGACCAGTGATGTCACGGATGATCTTTTCAAGGTAGTACTTCTCGGTAGTACGATATTTGGTCCAGGCTGTGAAATGACGAGTTTCACGGTACAACCCATCGTTAGCCAGGGCCATCTTTGGCCTGATCAGGAAGATTTGCTTGTAAGTGCAGAAAACGCGGCAGTTGTAACGACTGTAGACATGTTAGACTATAGCCGGATGGAATGAAGGATAGGAACCATACACATTACGGTGGCGTACACCGAGACCAAGGTCAATCAGCATTCCCTTGCAAATAGGATCTGAAATGATGTCGGCGACAACTTCCCAGCTGTGGATAAAGGTATCACCCTGTGCGACAACTGGGTTAGCTAAACCCAACTACGAGAGGAACAGCCAAGTACAGGACATACCTCAAGGTGATGATCCAAGCAGCCATATCCAGGCACCTCCAGCTCGGGGCCGGTACGAAGTAAAGCACCCTTAGCCTTAGCGACCTTGATCGATTTCAAAATGCGGTCCCGGTTTCCCTATCATGCACGTTAGTCAGATATCCAGAGTGGCAAATATAAGGACCATGAACATACGCCAAAATCAAGCGGAACACTAGGAAGCGTCGCAGCAGCGACTGTAATGAAGGACATTTTGGTTTGCTGTCGAGCAAAAGATAATAATGTTTGAGGTTTCCAGTCTGACACAAATAGGCAAATGCGGGCTGCGGGCTTGATATCACAAACATTGGATTACATAAGCAGAGCAGAGTCATGAAGTGCGGGGTCCACTTTTGGAGTGGTTGTACAGCATGTATGGTCTTGTGTAAGCCATTCCAGGAGTTTGATCATTGAAACATATGGATATGTGATAACATTGTGACTATAAGCTGGTGATAGTCATATACAAATACACAAGCTATCATGATCAAGATCATTTTATCCACCTAGAAGCGTCACCACTCAATCCCACAGTCATGCTATGTAGGAATTTTTAAACGGGTTTCATAGGGTTATGCGTATGTCCATCTAATCAATCTATGGATCGCACCTAAATCCGAGCGCCAGGTTGATCGTTCGCCCGAGTACTTTGTACCACGCAAACGCCCGTCCATCATGCGAAATGCCGCCCGGCACTAAGAGGGACTTTTTTATCTTGACTCGGACCATCCCCACAATCAGACTTTTTTTTCTCGTGTTCTCGATGGTAGCATTTAAACTATTGATCTTATCAATCAACTAGTGACAGTTAAAGTTATGACAGGAAGCACAGACGGCATTTCCATGTGATTTTTATGTTTTGTTTAGGCGTTCGGCTATGTAGACAACGGACGAGAAGGGAAGGAGGAGGGATAAGTCTATTTGGCGAGGGGGTCTGGGCGGCTCTGGATTTCGCCCAAATGGTATAAACGGGCTCTATATGCGTGGGGATGGCGTGGGTTTGGATGAATGAGCGGAATTGTAGCGGCGGGGGCGGTCTGTTAAAGTGACCGAAGAGAGGACATAGACGGAGCATTGAAGAGTTCAGTGGTGTATATAACTCCCAGTCTGAGGTCTTCGAATGAGATTGAGTAGTTTTCACGTTCCTAACCTCAACCAAATCACAACTCATTAGCCACTCCACTCGACAAAATGCCTTACCACATTGTGCCGATGCTTCTCCCAGACATTCCGGCCTGCTTCGATGTCTACACAAAATCCTTCCTTGCCGACCCTATGGGAGCGCTCATGCTCCGTCTTTTTTATCCCAATGGCATTACCCCCTCCGTCCATACTACACATGCCACAGCGACTCTTTCATGGCTCAAAACTTCAACCACGCAGTACAACTTCAAAGCCGTGGACACAGAGACTGGCGAGATTGCCGCAGTGATCATGGCCGATTGGCATATATCGGGACGTACTCCCGAAGAGCGGAAGTTCCCTGGAGCTCCGTGGTTAGAAGGGGAGGAGCGGAGAAAGACTGAGGGTGTTTTGAAGAGCTTGTGGGATGCTAGAGAGAGAATGGTTGGAGACAGACCACATATTTGTATGAAGATACGAATCGTTTCGCAAGATTGATGTTAACGAAACTAACGACTACACCAGACTGCCACATGATCGCCGTGGATCCCAAGCACCAAGGACGTCAACTAGGTAAACAAATCGTCAACTTCGGTCTAGACTTCGCCACAGGTGCCAACGCCCCTCTATACTTCGAAGCATCGCCAACATCATGGAAGCTATACGAAAAAAACGGCTTTGAACTTCTTCAGGAAAAGGTCGTACACCCAGCCGAACTCCTCGGCACCGAGACAGACATTGAAGTGCCCTTAATGGCAGGTATGCCACGGGGCTGCGGAGTGACATTTGAGGAATGGAGGGTGCATGGACTTGGTGGCAGGGATCTGTAAGTTACCGTTTTCTGAACGCCCGGTTTGTGCGCGGTGCTAACTAATATAGAAGGTCCCCGAGATCGCAACGTGTTCCGCCGCCGGTTGAGGCAGCTATGATGGCCAAGAACAAGGTTAAACTGTAATGGTCATATGTATGTGCATGTGACAGGGTGGAAATATATGTATAACAGTGATGTAATAATAATTAATAACTCCGACTCCGTCTTGTCTTTTGATCCTTTTAGTGCATGGATTCCCAATTTGACAATACATGTTTAACGCCGCCATACGCCCAATGAGCAAGTATACGTATCTCCGACGACCTCGGTGGCACGTCCCCTGAATCACTATATACACCTTCCTACACTTCTCAGTCTTCAATTTTCCTTTCCCCTATTCATTCTCCTCAAAGTATCGCCAACACATAAATCACAAATGGTTCTCAGCAAGATATCCCTCTGGTTCAAATTCCAGGTCTACATCATTCGCATGTACATCGACTACTTCCGCCGCCAACTTCGTCGTCCCGGTGTAAAACCCTCCTCCACTCCGCAAACCATCGTAATCCTAGGTGCCTCTTTTGCCGGCTGCCAAGTAGCTCGCGCTCTCGCACAGCATTTACCTTCCAACACCCCACACCGTCTAGTCCTAATCGACCCCAACTCCCATTTCACCTTTACTTGGGCTCTACCCCGGTTTTGTGTTATCCCCGGCCACGAAGACAAGGCATTCATTCCCTATGAGAGATTCCTACCAGAGACTCATCGGCCGTTACTCAAACGTATTCAAGCGACCGCCACTGAAATCTCGCCTACCAGTGTAACTCTCAACACCGGTGAGGTCGTAGAGTACACCCATCTAGTTATCGCCACCGGTGCCGGAACCTCCAATACCCTCCCCTCCCGTCCCGACACCCACGACAAACTCGGCGGTGTTGCTGGTCTGCGCAAAAAGCAAAAGGCTATCGATGAGGCTACAAATGTGGTCATCACCGGTGGTGGTGCTGCAGGTGTTGAGCTGGCTGCTGATGCCAAAGAACGGTATCCCACCAAATCAATCGTCTTGGTGCACTCACGCGAGCATCTCATGAGCCGCTTTCCTCCATCTCTTGGTGCAAAGGCTCTTGAAGTTCTCAAAGCTCTTGGCGTGACTGTCATACTCAACGACCGCATGGAGAGCCGAGATGAAAGTTCCCAGACGATAACGTTAAAATCTGGCCTTGTCCTCCCATGTGACCTTCACGTGAGTACGATTATAGATATGTCCAGCTTCATTTACTGACCATACATTAGTTCCCTTGTACCGGCCAATCGCCCCAAACTACGTTTCTCTCTCCAACTATCCCAGTTCTCCCCTCGGGTCGCATTCCGGTCCTCCCATCTCTCCAAGTTGCCTTCCCTTCATCTGAGGACTCCCCATGTGATGATGCCCCATGGAAATCCAATATATTCGCATGTGGTGATGTAGCTGAGGGGCATCTCCCTAACTCAAACTCTATGACGGCAAACAAGCAAGCCGCTGTAGTGGCTGATAATATTGCAGAAATGCTGAATAACAAGCAGCCCACAGTACAATACAAGCCTCATTGGGCCGATGGCATGATCAAGTTGACCCTTGGCCTGAACAAAGCTGTCGTTTTCATCTCCAATGGAAAAACTGACTCTATGTTTTCACACAAGGATAGCGACGAAACCCTCCATGCCAGCCGCATGTGGTGGTTCTTTGGATGCGGGGACATGAAGGACCCAGAATATGATGCTCAAGTGTCGAATCAGGCAAAGTAGTCAAACATTGATACTAATGTATAATTTTGGTTTATTATTTCCTATTTCAAAGTCTGAGTGTCTCCCTGATGTCCAACCAGCGACCCTTTCTCGAAGGGTCTAGCTTTTCCAGCTTTGATAGGAACTCTTTCATTTGTCCGATTTCTTCTTCTGTGAAATTACGACGCCGAATGGATGCCCGGTGCGGCAGATACTCAATCAGGGCCTCGTACAACCACTTGACATTTTCATAGTCCTCCAAGAGATCCTGAATCTGTGTGATTTGCTCATCAATGATAGATTGACGTTCGTCAGCAGACAAGTGCGGGACAATGCTGTGACGCGGGTTAGAGCTGGCCACCGACATCATGAGGAATTGGTGATAGAACCACAGAGACTGGTCTTCTGGGCCAACATTCAGTGCATTGAGTACAAGTTCCAGTTCTAAAATGCGGGTTAGTAGCTGTTTGTCAAACATTCAAATTCAAGCATCTACCTCTGTCGAAATACTCCTTGCGCACCTCATCAGTCGCGTTTATCTCGTTCAATAACCGCGATAGCAATGTAGCCCTCCGGTGCCACGCGCTAAAGTTGGACAAGTCAACCTTGATCATGCTCGTAGTGAACTCAAACTCTTCGCGCACCATGCTTGAGCCACCCAGGTCCTCACTTTCAAGATGCTCTACCACATTCTTACGATAACCCCAAGCGTGAAAGTTGCGCCGATCCATGCCAAGCATCATAGTATCTAACTTGAGCTCAGCCAGCCAGATTCTACGCGCAATCTTAGGTGGAAGTAGCTCAATCGCCTTGTTTAGAATCCACGTACGGTGGAACCACAGCCAATAGCACTTGGGGAACTTCTTCAAGTACCCAAATGTCTCGCGCAACTCACTCTCGATAAACTTGAGGGTGTTCGCCACAATCCCACTTGCAGCCGTTTCGCTACCGTCCAGCGCGTTCCACGCAGCTTTCCAGACTGCGCCGGCATCATCAACTGTTGTACCAGGCGGCCCAGTCGGCTGGTTCTTGGGGTTGCATTGGGTCTCGAGGGAGGAAGGTACGGAGGAGTCGCCGGTAGATAAGGAGGTTGTGCCGGTCGGCAAAGTATTCTGCGATGCCATCCAAGAAGCATACCCAGAAGATGAACCGGAGAACCAGTCCGATGTTATGCACCGTCGGCGGACGTTCCATATCGTGTAGTATTCAGGATTAAGATGAATAAGTTCGGTAGTCGCTTTAAAGGTGTCGCGAGAATAATCGCCAACAGCAACCTTTTCAAAGTGCGTTAGAAATAAGATCCTAAATGAATAAAAAAACAAAAAAGCGCAAATCACGCGCTTATTACGTAGTCAGGTCAGGTGTAATATCCGACCGCTACGAACAAGCGTTGTCTTAGAAAACAAAATGATAGAAAAAAAAACAAAGAACGGATAAAACTTACTCTGTTGCGAATATCGTCTTCGAGGCGCCGATAATTTTCAATCTTTTTAGCTTCGTCTTTAATCTGCTCCTCAGATCTGGCGAGCGGAGCAGCCCGGGGAACACCGTGCTGTAGCGTATCATTGTTAGTAAGGGCAACTCCAAATCATATAAATTCTCCAATGACATCATCTGTGGTTAGACAAACATAGACAGCCTTGCTTTGTCATCACCAAGGCTCATGAGGCTAGCTATGTTCTGAAACTGAGACTAGCATGGGAGCTCCGGTTAACGGCAGATAAAAGGGCAATAAAAGAGCAGTGCAGAGACTCCAGGAGTGAGTGACAGACTTACCGAAGCCATTGATTATTGTAACTAAAGGGAAGTGAATTAGAAGTAATCAAGCTTAAATCTGGTGAGATGTAAACACTAAGAATCAGGCCGCAAGTTAAATAAAACAAGATAGGAACAGTGCAATATGCCTGTTATGATTATAGCAGTGCAGGAGCAATATGTAAACACAAGAGAATAACGATGATGATAAAGACTACGGCCTGAAGATGATACCTGCAAACACTTGTCTGTGTTCATAGCAACATGGAGCATGTTCCCCTCTTTACCAACCCTAACCCTATAATATATAGATATTTCAAAAACATGAAAAAGGAAGTAAACATATAATATATGAAAACACTATCTAATCCAAACCAGCAAGAAGCATGAAGGCATATCCTACGGTCAAAACTACCACCAATGTGAAGATCGAGCTTGGCACACCACGGCTAATAAAATGCTTAACCTGGAGGTAACGCTGGCCCGTAGCATCCTCCTTCATGATAGCAGTCATGTTAGGGAAGCCACTAGTTGGTAGGCCCATGGCGGCACTGCACATCAACACACCAGCCATGACGAGTAAGTTTGGCGCAGGAGTCTCCATCTTCTGGCCAACGTCAAACACCAAGGGTAAAATAATAAGTGCAGCCACAGTGTGACTAATGAACGTAGCGATAACCAGAATCAACGTAGAGAACACCGTCAGGACACCATACAGACTCATTCCTTGTACTTCTTCCGATACCATATGGGCGACGGTATCCAGTAGACCTGAAGACTTAACGGCTTTGCCTAGCGAGAGACCACCAGCGGCCAGGATGATAATGGTCCAGGGGAAGTTGTTAAAGTCCTCCTTGGTAAGGATACCAATACCGAAGAAAAGGACAATGGGGATAATGGCAATAACACCCATATCGCCAAAGATCGGTTCGAGGGACTTGCTTCCACACCACAAAGTAATGGTCACAACCGTGACAGCAGAGACAAACCACTGCAAACCAGTGAAGCGCTCACGCACAGTCCGGATCGGCGCAATGGTTGTGTTCTTGCCAGGGCTGAACGTGATAATCAAGAACACCCAAATTATGAGGATGGACACAACGCCTACAGGAATCACAATAAGGAACCATTGAAGCCAAGTAGGAGCCGGCTGCATGATACCCATAGCAACCACATTCTGCGGTGACGCAATGGGCGACAGCATACCACCGATGTTGGAGGAAAGAGCAATACCCATGATGGTAGCCTTGGACATGTTGGAATCCGAAGGAAGTGTGCGTAGCATGGGCTCAATCAAAGAGAAGCACAGAACTGGCGCGGCCACGTTACTAATCAACATCGAAGCAAATGCAGCTACCAACATGTTTGCTAACAAAACACTGTTTGGCTTGGTACCGGCCTTGCTGAGAATCATGGTGGCTAGGCGTTTGTCAATGGCGCATTTTGAGAGAGCAGCAGCAAGTGCAAATCCACCAAGTAGCAACATGATAACGGGTGTCCACATCGCGGAGAAAATGAAGGCTGTAGTTTCCTTGGATGAGAGGCGACGGTGCGGCTTGTCCTCGCTCCGGACGACTCGTAAAACCACACATAAGAAGGGAATCATCAGCGAGGTGACGAACAATGGGATGGATTCCGTGGCCCATAACAATGACACGAAAACCAAGAGAGCAAGACAGTTTTGCTGTTCTGGCTTTTCCATTATAGGGAACCACAATAGTGCTAAAAACGCTGCGACAGACAACACCAAAGTTACCATGGTGCTGCTCACCAACCAACTTGGTAACACAAAAGTACCGAACGGTGTCGTAACACGGGTATTATTCGGCGCCTTGTCATCATCACCCTGGAGTCGGCGGTTGGCCGTGTCTGCACTAAGAAGCGTCTTTCCAAGACTGGCGGCTTCCGCACGACGCTCCATACCAATCATGTCACGCCAAACAGTGTTTCTCTCCCATACCACATGCTCACGCAAATGCGATCGCAAGTCTTTGCGTGCGAGCTTAATATCGCCCTTGGTGACAATATCTGCATATACCTGTTCCATACGCGCAATGCGACTCTCAAGCTGGGTCATAGCCTCAACTCGGAAGGGATAGGCTGGTTCAACAGTGTTGGCCATGTACTTTTCGCGCAGATTGCAATCGAGGGTCTTGTCGAATTTTTTGAGCACCTTGCGGAAACCAGTCTTGTTGAGCTGAACATATGATTTAAGTTCACACAACTGAACATAAAGCGCCACCACCCGTTTTTTCAGCATGATTCCCGAGGAGTAAAGGAAGCTACGCTCGCTGAACTCATTCATGTTATTTGAGGCGCGGCGCCACGGGCGGGAAAACTCGGTCGAGGCGGTCATGTCCGTGGTGGTATGCATCGAAGCCATCATGGGGTTCGCCGAAGAACCAGGGCGGCGGCGGAGGCTACTACGGCTCTTGTTCAGATTCGTGTTTTCATCGTCGGAATCGCCGTCCTCGCCAGAATCCTCGTCATCGGCGCCATCATCGGGAGCGCTACTAGCACTTCCAGCGCGTGGACGGCGACGTTGATCGTAATTGGTAATGGCGCGCGCGGCTTCGAGCTGGTCGGCGGCTTCTTGGTCGAAGTTGTCGGCATCATTTACGACCTGCATCATTTCATCGGCTAGCTCGCCTTCCTTGGCGACGAAGAAAGACGATATCTTTTCGAGTTCGACATCGAGAGCGCGCGAAAAAACGAGTTCTGGATCCTCATGGTTGATCAATGGACGAGATTCGCCATCGCCGCCAGCGGCTTGATGGTTGGTCTTCTCAAGAGTATAAAGGCTATTTTGTGGGCGGGATCGGCACGTTAGCAGTCTAGTAAGTGGGTATGACGCAATTCGAAGCAGGGTCTGGATGGATCATACAGTTTCTTGAGGTTGCTGTAGGCAATGTAATGACTGCTCCAGTCTGGAACAGCATTAAACTGTACACTATGCGAGAAGCGCATTTCGTCGTTCCGCAAAAGCAATTGTTTCTTGGCTATGCGCTTTTGGTCGTAGGTGGAGTTTGCAAGCTTTTCTGGGTCGATAACTTGTAACTCGACAGAATCCGAGTAATGATTAGAGTCGGTGATGTTGTGGTGGCTCCCTCCCCCAGTGCGAGTTTGTCGAGAAGCAGAAGAAGACGAGAAATCGGCCAACCTCTGAGAATGTAAGTCTGGTGTCGAAGTAGAGGAGGGGCGAGAGAGAGGCGATGGAACCGGAATGGTGGGCGATATTTGAGGGCGGCTGAGACTAGCTAGAGAATTGGCCGCGGATTTAGTGCTTTAAGTATAAACTGGTAGAGGCCCTTGCATTGGCGGCCCGGCATCAGAGGATCAGCTGCCGGAGAGAATAATTGACGGATTACAAGCTTGAGGAAATTGGGAGTAACGAGATAGCGGTCGACGCAGCCATTGAGCCCAAAACAGCATGTCGGTTCCAGGAACACAGACGAGGACATTGACAGATATTCGAGCCCAGATTGCTGGCTTCAATATGCGTGAGGCCGATCTTGGCAAGGGGAGGCCCTGAAACCATGGGTGTTATAGGGGCCCAATGTGTCTGATAGGAGTCGATAACACGCGATAACCACTGATAGCTAGGAGGCTCAAGAGCCACAATACATGGGGTAGCTGCACCACAAAGAGCTATTCGGCCAATCAGCGACGAAGGAGTGGGACACATGCAATATGATAAGGGTTTATCATGTGTAACAAGTTATTTCGCGATGCGCCCGTTAGTATATCAGAGAGAATGAGAAGTTGTAACCAATTGACATTATATTGTGTATTGCGTTAACAATAGACTAACACATGAACTATCTTGAACATGAGGGAGTATGGAGTGAACAAAAACCATGCAAAATACATAAAATACAGATAACCAAACAAATATAAGAAACCCAGTGTATACCCTTTATAACCTTAGACAAAGATCAATATCTTAGACACTCAACATCTGGTGAGTGGCGTTGCTGCGATAAGTCTCGTTGCGCTCAAAGAGCTCGTCGTGAGTACCGCGATCAACGACCTTACCACCCTCAATCATGAGAATGACATCGGCCTTGCGAACAGTATGCAGTCTGTGGGTGATAGCCATGACTGTGATACCGGCCGACGCCTGCTCGATACTCTGTTGGAGGACGCGCTCAGACTCGGCATCAAGAGCCGAAGTGGACTCATCAAGAAGGAGAAGACGAGGCTTGCGGACCAGAGCACGAGCAATGGCAAGACGTTGACGTTGACCACCAGAGAGACGCGAGCCGTTAGGGCCGCACTCGGTGTCATATCCGTTGGGCATGGCCATGATAGTCTCGTGCATGTTGGCAAGCTTGCAGGCGGCGATGATCTCGTCCTCAGAGGCCTCGACATCAGGCTTGGCACCGAGACCGACGTTGAAACGGATAGTGCCGTCAAAGAGAGTAGGATCTTGGGGAACAACAGCGATGTCATCACGGAAAGTGCCTTGACCGTTACCGATCTCGACACCGTCAAGAGTGATGGAACCGTTGGTAGGCATGTACATGCGCTGGACAAGAGACATGATAGTAGACTTGCCAGCACCCGAGGGACCGACAAGACCGCAGAATTGGCCGGCCTCAAGGCGGAAGTTGGTATCCTTGAGAATTTGGACATCGGGGCGAGCAGGGTAAGAGAAGGCAACGTTCTTGAATTCAACGGCGAAGCCAGTGCGCTGGGGAGCCTTTTCGTTGGAAGAGGAACTAGGAGCAGCGTTGGAACCCTTGTCCTCTTCGTCACGCTTAGCACGGGCGTTCTCCTCACGGAGATCGTAGTCGAGACGGCGAGCAGACTTAGCATCAGTGGCACCCATATCAATGATCTTGATAAGACGGGAAGCAGCAGAGCGAGCACGGGAAACCTCGGGAGCCAGACCGAACATCTGACCCCAAAGCTGGGCACCGACAAGCATGGCGATCAGAATCATGAAGAACTCAGTCTGGGTGGCGTTACCGTTGATGATCTGCTTAGCACCCCACCAGTAGGCAAAGGCGTAAATCAGGTTACCAAGAGAGTTAGCAAGAGCCAGCCAGATGTTGGCATAAGCAGCGGCAGCCAGAATACCCTGGCGGGGCTCGGCAAGAGCACGGCGGTAGCTACCCATGATTTCACGGTCGAGCGAGAGAGCGGAAACGGTCTTGATGGAGTTGACAGCCTCAACGGAAATACCAACGGCCTTGGAGAAGGCAGAAGCGTAGCGGGCCTCGTACTTGGCAATCTCACGGAACTGGAGGATACCGGCACCAAGCATCAGGGGAATGACGACCAAGCAGACAATAGCGATACGCCAGTTGACAATGTGAGAAAGAATGATGGCAAAGACCAGGTTAACAATAACAGCGAAACCCTGACCCATGATGGAACCGGAGAAACCACCGAGAGCGGCAGTGTCCTTGGTGATCAGGGAAAGCAGCGACGAGGGAGAGCGACCTTCAGACTCGTGGAACTCCATGCCCTGTTCGAAAAGCGAACGGAAGGCAAGAACACGAATGCGGAACAGAAGCTTCTCGGCGACGTAACCGAAGGCAGACCAAGAAACAAGGTTGGCAAAGAACTCGATGGAAGCAAGCATGAACATCATACCACCAAAGAGACGGCCAGTGTAGCGGATGTAATCCGGGGTCTGGCACGCGGAAAGACGACCAACAGTGTTACCGAAAATGATACCAGCACCAGAGAAGACGGAACCGACAATAGCAGCAGCAAAGAAAGCAACGATGAGCCAGACGAGGTTGGGGCGGATGAGCGAGAAGATACGACGGAGGACCTCAGTGAACGAAAGGTCGGCACCGAGCTCAAGCTCCTTGACAATTTCATCTTCCTTCTCTTCCTGGGACTTGGCAGAAGCGTTGGAGGCGGAACGCTGAAGAGGAGTAGCCTTCTCGACAACATTAACCTTGACATCAGTAGTGGGGGACTTGGCAACAACGGAGTCATCATCTTCATCAGCAGCTTCCTTGTCATCGCGGCTAAGATCCTGAAGGCGAACCATGTTGGCGTAGAAACCATCGAGCAACATCAGCTCGGAGTGGGTACCCTGTTCCATAATTTGACCGTCCTTCATGAAGACAATGTTGTCGGCGTTCTTGATGGTAGAAAGACGGTGGGCAATGGAGATCATTGTGCGGCCAGCAGCGACGCGCTCAATGGCAGTCTGGATGCGCTGTTCCGAAGCAGAGTCGAGAGAAGCAGTAGCCTCATCGAGAATCAGAATCTTAGGGTCACGGATCAAAGCACGGGCGAGAGCAAGACGCTGGCGCTGGCCACCGGAGACAAGACCACCCTCAGAACCAACGTTAGTACCGTAGTTGTGCTGGAGACGACCAATAAAAGCAGAAGCATCAGCCATGTTAGTGGCCTCAACAATCATACGGGCAATGGAAGAAACCTTATCGTTCATAGATTCAGCAGCGGTAACCATGTCCTCACCGGCGCAAACGCGGACGGCGAGCTCAGAAAGATCAGTGCCGAGAAGAGTCTCCTGGAGATCAGTGTGCTCAGGGGCGGGCGAGTTGATAAGACCAAGGGCAATGTTCTCGAGGATCGAACGGTCCAGGAGCGAGGGCTCCTGCTGGACAAGAGAGTACATGCTACGGAGGGAAGCGACGCGGACAGAGTTGAGAGGGTGGCCGTCAATGGTGGCGGAACCCGAGGTAGGATCGTACAGACGGGCAATGATACCAACGAGCGAGGACTTTCCAGAACCGGAGGGGCCAACAATGGCGGTGTGCTTGCCAGCGGGGCAAGTGAGGTTGATACCACGGATGGCAGGAGCCTCAGGGCGCGAAGGGTAGGCAAAGACAAGGTCCTTGAACTCAAGAGTTCCGGCGGTGTTGGCGGGGAGCATGGGAAGGGACTCGTCGTCAGCGTCAATGGCACACTTGTAGTTGATGTCCTCAAGAAGGCTGTCAAAAGCACCGGCGGCGGCACCGAAGACAGGCAGGAGAGGGGCGATTTGACCAAGAACAATGCAAGCATCGACAAGAATGAAGACAACGGAGTAGATCTGACCAACGGAAGAACCAGTGGTCTTACCAGCAACGGTGTCGGCAATCTTGTAAGCACCCTTCCAGAAAGCAAGAGCGTTGGCAGAGTAGGCAATGAAGTAAAGGGCACCAGCCTGGATAGCGGCGATAACAGCCTTACGGATACCAGCCTGCATGGCCTCCAGGGTGTGGTTGGAGAACTTCTTCTCAAGACGAGTAGCAGCACCGAAAGCCTGGACGACAGCGACGTGAGCAAGAGCCTCAGAAGCAACCGAGGAACTCTTGGACAAAGCATCGGACATAACAGTAGCGAACTTCTGAGTGTACTTGGAGCCGAAGAAACCCATGATCAAAAAGGCGGGAAGCGAGGAAACCAGCATACCAGCAATCTGGGCATCACGAGTAAAAGCGACAACATAGGCGGTGCAGAAGAAGGCAAAGGAACCAGTGAAAAGACCAACCTTCTCGCAGGTACCGGTCTGGATGGTTTGGATATCGGCGTTGAGCTTAGAGGCGACCTCACCAGCAGGACGGGAATCGAAGAAAGTGGCATCCTTGCGAAGCAGGGAAGAGAAGTAGCGTTCACGAATACGGTGGGACAGACGCTGAGAGAACAAAGACCAGCAGACGGCATAGATGTAGATCAGAACGAAGCAAGCACAGGCGGCAACCACAAGGAGAATAACCTTGCTGTTCACCTGGTGCTCGTAGTTTGTCTTAGCGGCACCGAGAAGAGCAGCACCAGAAGCCTCATTGGCACAAGTAACCTCGGACATGTCATCGATCAGTTCACCGAAAAGGATGGCCATAAGTGGGGTGGGTACACCGGCGGCAATGGAGGAGAAGAAACCGGTGATCAGGAGGAAGTAGTCGAAAGCAGTGGGGTTCGCGTAGACCAAAAGACGGAAGTAAGACGTGATGGGAGATTTCTTCACCGGCGCTGGGGCAGGCGCGACCTATCGTGGAGTGGTGGTTAGTTTGGGATTTTGTGGAACGTCAATGACGTTTATGACGTACCTCTTTGGTTTGAACATCGGCGGCCACATCTTGGGAGACGGGCGCGGCGACTTGTTGCTTCTCTTCTGACGACATAATGGAACAGAGAGAGAAACTAAGTTTGGGGATGAGATTATGTAATGTATAGAGCGCGGTTCATGCAATAAGTTGTTGGATGACTTTTTGTAGCAAGTCGAAGCTGTGGAAGAGAGAGAAAACCCGAAGCAGATGATGGGGGTAGCTAGAGAAACTCTTTGTGCAGTGAAGCAGAAGAGTATGAAGCAAAAAGGCGAGATAAAATTTACAAATCTCGTCACCTGGCAATTGGTGAATGCAGAGGGGATGGATGCAAAGAAAGGAAAGAAAAAAAAAGAAAGAAGAATGGAAGGAATGAATGAATGAATGTAGAATGCAATGCAAAATGTAGGGTCACGATAAAATCTTATCAGATCCTCTTTTTTTTTTTCTTGACTGGGGGCCTGCAAATTGGGTCAGATGACGGATATCTGATCTGCTGGGTTTAGGGTGGGAAGAAAGAGGAAGAAGTGGGTTATTCAAAGTCGGGAGAGTAGGTTGTATTAAAGTAAGTGGAAAGTGCCGGGGACTTTGGTTGTGAACTGTCCCGGCGAGGGGTGTGTATTGTGAATTCCGAGTCTTTCTTGCTAAGAATAGGTTTGCCGTTTGGGGATGGTGGGGAGGGCGCGCGGATCGTGAAGTGTCCGGTGTCTAAGAGATGAGAGACGAAAAAAGTGGCATGAAGAAAAACAAACAGTAGATGCAGAAATACCGGGTACATACACACTACATATAACTATTGTGTTCTAGTAGACTTTGTGAATCCACCAACAGAAAACAAACAGCTAATAGCCCGAAGGTGGATTTACATTGCATGCACTAATCCATCCGCATCCCGCGTTGTAACCATCAACTGCGAAAACCAGCAGACATGTCTTCCGCCTACCCACTTAACCGCCACAATATCCGAACTGCCCTTCTGTCGTTCCCAGAAAATGTGCTAGGCGAAGCATTGGGCACCCCCCATTACGTACAAACTAGCCCGACTTTCCTCCCCTTTCATGCAAGGTCCGGACCTGTAGAGCCCGAACCCGCCACGTTTGGCCTCGATTGATTCACTGGACAATCTTCATCATCGCCAAGATCCACCTTCACTTCTATACATTTTGGCTTTCTGCAGAATCACCCACCCAAAGGTTCCGTGCTCTGCAGTAGTTCTTGACGTCCATATGTAAGTACGGCCCGGTTTGGCTTGGCTTTTTTGTGGTGGGCGAGCGGAAAGTACATATGTATGTATGTATCTTCTTGTGCTTGAGCGGAAGTTTTCGGTATTGTTGTACATACACACACACACATGTATGCATATCTTTTTTCTACCTTGTGCCTCTTCCTCCCGACATCGGTTCAATCTGATAAAGAAATTAAATGCAAAAAACTTTAACAGCTACTCCTACTTGATATAAGCCGTACCTGCCCAGCTTAGCCCCGCCTACTCAAAACATCCCATTTGCGCCTCCGCGTCGTTTTTAGTCTCCTCCTGATTGACTGTAANACATGTATGCATATCTTTTTTCTACCTTGTGCCTCTTCCTCCCGACATCGGTTCAATCTGATAAAGAAATTAAATGCAAAAAACTTTAACAGCTACTCCTACTTGATATAAGCCGTACCTGCCCAGCCTAGCCCCGCCTACTCAAAACATCCCATTTGCGCCTCCGCGTCGTTTTTAGTCTCCTCCTGATTGACTGTAACAGTTTGTCCCTCCTATTCATCGTTTTCGTCTTCTTCTTCTTCTTCTTCTTCTTCTTCTTCTTCTTCTTTCTTCAGAACCCCACCAAAAAAAAATGATCCCCCGTAGCCGAAAATCCACACGGCATGGTACGAAATCACCCATCGTTACCCAATTAGGAATTTCCCTTTTGGCATAATATCTAGATCGGGCATTTTCCATTTTGACACGCAGCATCTGATTTTTTGGCACATGGGTGGCACTTGCGATGACGTTTTTGGCAACAGGGTTTGGAAAGACGAGCCCAGGATGTCGTGATTCAGACTTGGCTTGACTTGTTTTAACGGATGGCGGATGACGGAGGAAGGACACTGACTTGCTCTGTGCGTGACATTTGCTTGCGTTTTTCTTGCAACCTTGGCGATTTATTTTCTGCTGGCTTCTGCGTATTGTGAGACACGTGCATTGGGCAGAGATGTGTGCGTGAACGATCGGTCATCACGCACTTCGGTCTGACAGAGTACTTGACTTTGCGAATCTGATTAGATAATAGTTGTATCAGAGATTGGCTTGGCATAGAGGCGGAAATAGCAAGTGGCGGGAATTACACAGCCATTGAGGGTTGTGGCTGGATTAGCGTTTTGCTCCTGTAGATGACCGGTTTCTTTTCGCTTCTTAAAGATCTGATAAGCCATGTGCACCCTAACCCTATCATAATCGTATGTGTCTACCAGCACAGAAAGGGGATGAGGAAGGTGCTTATGCAAATGTATGGTAACACCCTGGGTGGTGTCCTAACGGCAAAGTTCAGATCTGATAAGGAAAACAGGTGGCAATTGGTGTGCATATGAGAAAGTTCAGCCGAAATGAACATGCACCATGGATGGGAGGAAAGCGAGATCGGTCGTCAAGTCAAATCAAGTTTCTTACACCACTAGTGCCGAATTTTCGCATCACCACATTCACGGCTACGCAATTTATCGGGTATTTCGGGAGCGTAACAAACGGTCCGGATGTGAACGGCGTAAACTGCGCCGATACATGAACAGTCACAAAATATATCATCCATTTTTGCTTAACTCAGCCTAGGTTGACCCCACGCCGACAGGTATTCCACCAGCTAAAATACTAGCTCAACATGTGGGGGGCTGTCGCTCAAAAAAATACGTTGAGGCAGCTGCACGCGCGTTGGATTCCCAGAAACTTGGCAAGTTCATGTTTTTTTAAGTCCGCGGGACTTTTTGAGCCGTAGGCCGGATGGATTCTGTTGATGGGATTGCTATTGCTTATGGTGTAAGTAGCAAGTGAACTAGAAGGGAAATAGCGCGCGCATGAAGGGTGGTGGGGAACGTGGGTATGGGATTTGCTTGGACTTTATGTGCCTGTGGCGAGCAATTGGGAAGGTGGAAAGGAGGAAGCTACACGGGTTTTAAACGAGGTTGTGAGACATTGTGAATTTGGATCTCTTTTCCTCCTCTTCTTCATTGAAAAGATATACTCACAACTCATTGAACCATTTTACTCGATCAAAGGACCTCACCTTGCCCAACCTGTCTCCCCCACGTGCGCACCGCAAGCACAAACCCTTACCCCACAAGCTCCTCAATTTGTTGACCGTGCAAGCCACGCTCGCTATTGTCATTTGGTCCGGAACCGCCGCCTGCTCATTTACATCTTCCAATTGTTTACCAATTGATCACCACATCTTCAATCTACCAGTTTGTCCGTTGTTAAACATCACAATGACTGCCATTTCCCGCCCTGCTACCAAGGTTCTCGTCGTCGGCGGTTCATACGCCGGTTTGTCCGCTACCGTGAATCTGTTGGATTTGACGAGTGGTCTCCAGCCCCGTATTGGACACACTCCCTACAAGCACCACGAGAAAGCCACTACCCTTCCCGTCGATATCACCATTGTTGACGAGCGTGATGGCTTCTGTAAGTTTTGTTCAGTTTTCCGATTTTTATCCACCTAGATTGGACTTGATCTTTATCAGATTGATAAAGGTGACCCATCAGATCTAATCAGATCTTGGCATCATCCAATCACCGGACCCTTCCCTTGTCCACATTATGTCGTCAATATGTCTCAACATGTGGCCCCTCCCCTTCACCAAAACGTATCAAAACTGCTAGCACTGATCAACTAACAATCTCTCGTCGTTTGTCTTTTTGCACAGTCCATCTTATTGGCGGTCCCCTTGCCTTTTCCTCGCGGCCCATGGCTGAAAAGTTCTGGGTCAAGTTCCAAGATATTCCCGACATCCAGCGGCCCAATGTGCGTTTCATCCACGGCAGCGTGCAAAAGCTCGACCCCTCCAAGAAGACTGCCACCATCCTGGAACATGTCAGCAAGACGCAACGGCTCGAGTCCTACGACTTTGTCCTGTGCACGTCAGGTCTTCGTCGGACCTTCCCCAGTGTACCACTCAGTCTGACGCGCGAGGAGTACCTTGCCGAGGCCCAGGGCCAGATTGATCGGTCTGTTAAGGCCAAGCACGGAGTTCTTGTTGTTGGCGGCGGTAAGTTTTAGATTCCGGTCACTTGTGTGATTGGATTAGATGAAACGAGATCAGGGACTAACGTCGCGATGTTTTTAACAGGTGCTGTTGGTATTGAGATGGCTGCTGAGCTCAAGGTAGTTGAGCCCTCTGTTCAGGTGTGGCTGGCCCACTCTCGCGCCAAGCTCCTCTCCGCCGAGGCGTTGGCCGACGGCGCCAAGGATGCGGCGCTCAAACTGCTGCGTGAGTCTGGTGTAGAGCCATTGATGGAGCATCGTTTGGACAATGTCACCGAGGTTAAGCATGCCGACGGGTCAACTGTCAAGGAGGTCACCTTCACCAACGGTAACAAGCNTTAACAGGTGCTGTTGGTATTGAGATGGCTGCTGAGCTCAAGGTAGTTGAGCCCTCTGTTCAGGTGTGGCTGGCCCACTCTCGCGCCAAGCTCCTCTCCGCTGAGGCGTTGGCCGATGGCGCCAAGGATGCGGCGCTCAAGCTGCTGCGTGAGTCCGGCGTAGAACCATTGATGGAGCATCGTTTAGACAACGTTACCGAGGTTAAGCATGCCGACGGGTCAATTGTCAAGGAGGTCACCTTCACCAACGGTAACAAGCTGCAGGTCAGCGAAGTTATCATGGCTCTGTCGGGCCCCAAGACTACCGCGACTTACCTTCCAGAATCAGCAGTCTCAGCGGATGGTTTCATCAAGGTCGAGTCTTCTTTGGCCTTCAAGGAGGGTACTCCAAACCACGAGACGCACTTTGCTCTTGGTGATATTGCCCTGTGGAGTGGTATTAAGAGATGTGGTGGTGCCATGCACATGGGTTACCACGCCGCCTACAACGTGCACCAAACCATGTTGCAGCAGGCCATTGAGGGTTACAAGGCAGAGTTTAACCCACTTAACGAGTTCAAGCCAGTCATTGGTCTCGCAGTGGGTAAAAACGCCATGGCGACGAGCGGACCTGATGACATTAGCACCGGCCCTGAGGTCATGAAGGGTTACTTCGGTGATGACTTGGGCTTCGATATCTGCTGGAGACATTTGGGTCTCGGAGGTCGCAAGGACAAGGAGGCTGAGAAGAAGTAGATAGGGTAAAACAGAACGGGCATTTAGACACCAAATTGATAATTTTCTTTTGTTAAAGAATGGTATTAAAACAGCTACATGATTCTAAAATGACAAACAAACAACATTTACAGCTTAGCCACCAGGCCAATGCGCATACCACCAACCAGCTTTTCATTCTCAGCCAGAGGGCAGAGCTGGAAGAAGCGCTCACGCGAGCACTTAACGAAGGCCGACCGCTTGTGCGGCAGGTCAACGAAAGACTCGATACCGAAACCGTGCATCAAATCGTAAGCAACAACGGTGTTGTTGCTCTCCTTAGGCTCACCAACAACCCAACGCGTGCGCGCATCATCCAAGAAGAGGAAGTGCATGAGAGAGCTCCACCAGGCGGAGACACGGTGGGGACCACGGAAGCGGATATCACCAACGAGGGAGTGGCGACCACGGTCGTAGTCATCGGCGTCGTAGTAGGCACCAAGACGGTCCTCCTTACCCCAGTAGATCTCGAAGTAAGCGAAGGGAACATCGTTGAAGCGAGCAAGGACAGCGAACTGGTGGGGATCCTCGTCGATGCGACGAAGGTAGGCGCGGTGCTCATCAAGAGTACCAGTCTCGTTCCAGCCCTGCGAGACACGGGGGTCGTTCTGCCACTTGTGGAAGAGATCGAGGTGGGTAGCATCGTTGTAGTCAATAGCGACCATGGAGAAGTTCTCGTCAAGATGGGGGATATAACGAGAGTAGATGACAGAGCCAGGCGCAGGCTTGGCAGGGCGGATAGGGTGCCACGCCTGCTGGTAGCGCTCGGGGTTGAATGGGTCGCCAGCGGGGGCAACGGTCATGGTGTGCTGGGTAGGAGTAAGAGGGAACTGCGACAGCTTAGAACCGGCAGCGGCCAGAGCCGCGGGGGTCTCCTGGGGCAGCCAAACGGGCCGGGGACCGAAGGGCGAGCCAGCGCCCTGCCAGAAGGTGCTGCGCATAACAACAAGGTTACCGCCATCAGCAAGATCCTCCTTGACAACGGCCTTCTCACCGGGGCGCAGAGGGTGGCGCACAGCCAGAGCAACGGAAACAATCTGCTCCTCAAGCTTCTCGGCGCCAGGGCCGGAAAGAGCAAGACGGATCAGTTCACCGGCAGGGCGCACGGAGAAGAAGACATACACAGCCAGCCAGATCTGGGCAACTGATGGGGTCTCGCCAGTCCAAGAAACACCGGCAAGAGGAGAGCGACGGGCGCGCGCCCAGGCGGAGTTGTTGGAGCCTGGGGGCACGGCGCTGGAAGAGAGAGTGGTGAAGTCAACGAGGGTGATGTCATCGCGGACAAGGGCGGTAGGAAGAGCAGTCTTGGGGGCGGTAGACTCGACCAGAGAGAAGGTAGTGGCGGTCTTAGACTTGAGAGTGTAGGTAGACTGGTAAGGGTGGGGGAGAGCCACAACGGTAGAGCCCGCGGCGACAGCGGAAAGAGTGGTAGCTGGGGGAGCCATTTTTGGGGATCTGAAAACGATGCTGGTGTTAATGATCTGATGTGATTGTACGACGGTGATGAACTGGGGATCTAACCTACAAAAATATACAGAAAAAAAAACAAATATGCAATGAGAAATGCTAGAATCAATCTAGCTATAGCAAAGTCAATACCAGGAAAAAGTAAAACAGAAACCAAAATTCAACAAAACTTCACCACATTATCAATCTTTCTCGCATCCAAGCTCAGACCCTTCCAACGCGCCATCCCATTCTAGCTTCACCCACTTACCCATCCATCGTCGCGAATTCTAAAATCACTTTTTATTTTCTATTTTCAATCTGATAAAAAAAAAAACACCATGCGCTAAAATCCTAATCCGGTAACCACCAAAATCCCACACAGTCCACCTAAAAAATCTTCACCACCCCTGGCGACCTGCACTGGAAATCCACCCCACTTATCAATCTCCGGGGGTGCTTCCACTAAATGCCCTGGATCTTGTAAGCCGAGGATGAAAAAAAAAAAACACAGGTGTCGAACCCTCTTTTTTTCCCAGAACCGCAACGCCGGCCGCATTACATAATAGCAACTAGGAGCGGTCGGTGAAACTCGCCCGGCCTCTTTTCTTCACTCTTAGAGCGTTGAAGAAGGTCGGGCTGACGATGAGACAACACAAGACTATATTTTGGCTTTGAATCCTACGCGACTGGTGACGCTAGCTCATCTGCATTTAACTGCGTAGCTGCTGATTGATTAGATTGCTCGGCAGTAATAACACGGCTGGTTGCATTGCATCTGCAGATGATATTGACATGCATCATGTATTGAAAAGTACAATATTCGTTCGCTTGCTTTCTAAATCACAACCCCAGGCACCTGTCTTCTGTTCTTGACATTCACATCGCGCCACATAAGAATCGCCGCCACAATGCCCACCGAAATCGTCGCTGATGCAATGAGCATCACCCTTTGCGCATCACCGTAGGCTCTTTCAATCGCCATGCGTACCGGAGTTCCAACAGCATAGCTCTTTTGTACTGCGATACTCCCGGTGATCTCTTCCAGCTTATGTCTGTCACCTTCCGGCAAATACCCCTCCAGCTTCCGTGGGAACACTGCCTGCCAAATAGCAGCCGCAACTGTACTTCCCACAGCACCGCCAACGCTGGTGAACATGCCAAGCATAGCCAACAACACGGCGATATATTGATGTGGGACTACAGCCATGACAGCAATTTCTTCTGTGATGTTGAGAGTTCCGCCAGCAAAAGCAATGAGAGCTTGGCAGAAGCATATCATGAAGATGCTTGCACCAGGCTGTCTGTACCAGATCATAAGAATTGATCCGGTAAGCGTCAGTGGTACTGCTAGCCAAAGAGCAACAGGTCGGAATCGGCCAGTTCTACGGATGATGATTCCGGTGACTACTGACCAGACACACGACCCAATAGTGTAAATGTTTCCGATGTAGCCAGCCTTTACAATATCAAGATCCATGACCACCTGCAAAAACGACGAAAAGTACGACCCCCATACGTAAAATTGAATCCAATTAATTACGCACACAATAAATGCGCCCGCAATAGTTCGATCCGACAACAAGTTATATGGCAAAAACTTGACCTTCGCATACAAACTCTCATATACGGCAAAAACACCCAGTAGAGCAACTCCAAGGCCAATCATGAACCCAATCCACCATGTCCGCCATCCGTCCGGTTGGTGCGCCACCAAACTGAACGGCAAGAG
Source organism: Huntiella omanensis (assembly GCA_000833645.1). Lineage (NCBI taxonomy): Eukaryota > Fungi > Ascomycota > Sordariomycetes > Microascales > Ceratocystidaceae > Huntiella > Huntiella omanensis. The sequence goes on along the minus strand of JSUI01006521.1, from coordinate 50,449 downwards.
GAATAATCCAAGACCCAATGTTACCAAGGAAAGACCAACAACATCAAACTCGAGCGCATAATAGCGCAAACTTTCCGACCAAGTGCGATCACTCGTCTGGTCTTCGATAAGCCCAGCTTGTTTCGCCTTTTGTCTATTGCGCCGAAAGACGTAAAATAATGGCAATGTGGCGGCGGGAGTAAGAAACGCGAACAGGGCATAGGCCCATCGCCACCCAGGGCCATTCAAAAAGCCGGTAGCAATGAATCCACCAATCCAGGTAGTGATGAGGTACGGCGACAAAGAAAAGGCAAACATCAGAGACCGATTTTTCAATGCAGACGTATCTGCGATGAATACAGTCAAGGTATATGACAAGCCATTGTAGCCGACCCAATAGAATATTTGGCCGGCGCAATATTGCTTGACGTCATGACATGTAGCCATAAGCACCAAACCCACCGTCAATACACCAATGCAGAGCGCATAGCCCTGTGGTCGACCCCAGATATCGAGAACCTTGGCCAGAGTTAATTTGGATAAACCACTGATTAGATATGACAAGACGGATGTAGTTGCCGTCAACTCGTGAGCCGCAAAATCAGACGTAACCCATGGAAGCAAGTTACTAGTTGTACTCTGTTGTAACGTATCGACAAAGTAAATAAACCAAATAAGGCCGTAGGCAACGAATAAATCCTTCCGCGTCCATATAGCAGTCACAGCCTCGGCTTCGGCCACTCCGGACTGTACTGTAGATTCCGTTGCTTCAACATTGGCGGAGGTGCGGGGCTGAAGGGGTGTGGTCGAGTCGATACTACTAGATGTCGAGGTACGCGAAAGTGGCGGCCGAATGAAGGGAGTATCTTCGGTCAGGGCTGCCATGGCAGACTCAAACACGATTAGAAAATGGTAAAGATAGTAATATATATAGGATAACGAGAGAAGAGAAGCAAAGTCGAATTGATATTAGGTAAAGACAGACATGCGCCGGCTTACGGCACAAGAAGAAAACAGATGCGACGATACATGCGACGACGACATATAACACAGCGACAAAACACTCAACAACCCCTCACAGTCAAACAAGAAATTCGCCTGGTCATAAACGAGATGAATCACGTGGTTTCCATAACGAGAAGAACCTGTAATACTGATGACGCTCAGGTTCTTTCCTACTGGCTGCTGGGGTTCTTTCCAGCTGGGGTCGGTCACCAGTCTAGGGACTTTGAAAAGAGCAGGCGAATAAAGATTTGTGTGTGAATTCAGGCAGATTCGCGGTTTTTGGGTTGCATAGAATGTGGGTTTTGGTTGGGCCAATATGTGGTTGTAGTGGAGGGTGGGGTGGATCAATGTAACGTACCGATGCGAGGTGGCACGTCGATTTCCAAGGACTTGAATAGGCTAAGAGAGATGTGAGTGATCATATACATACACAGAATTCATGATATGCTGCCTGTCCAGACTCATGTTGACTAATACCAACTGGAACAAAGAGGGGTATTCAAAGGATCGTTAATTGTGCACATGATGTGATGTTCATATAACCCATCTGATAAACCGAAGGGTCAATAGGGTTATGCACGCAAACACTGAAGGATCGAACGAAGTCACACAGACCTCCATGACATGGAATAGAACAATTCAGACAGACGTCAACAACCATGGCAACGAAAACAACAATGGAATAGAACAATGATCGAAATATTTTAACTCGCTACTAAACAAAGACGTAAATAAAAGCAGAAAGAAAAGAACCAATTTACAGCTTGGGAGTAATGGCCCGCTTCTTGAGGATTTCTTCACCCAGCTTAGCCATCTCAAACTTGCGCACCTTACCAGACCCGGTCAAAGGGACATTGTTGGGAATGCCATCGCGACCGAGCCAGAACACGTGCGTGGGCGCCTTATGCTTGCCGAGACGGGCCCGGCACCATTCGCGCACCTCTTCAAGCGAGGGAACCTTGACATCCTTTTTACCCTCGTCAGCCTCAAGGAAGGCACCTACAACCTCGCCATAGTGAGCATCCTTAATACCGACAACGATAGCGCGAGTGATAACATCGTGCTCCATAAGGCGCTCCTCGATTTCGAGAGGGTAGATGTTTTCACCACCGCGGATAATGATATCCTTGAAGCGACCGGTGATGGAGCAGTAACCATCAGCATCGAAGACGGCTTCGTCACCAGTGTGCAGCCAGAGAGTACCGGTAGAATCACGGATCATGCACTCAGCAGTCTTTTCCGAGTTATCCCAGTAACCAGCCTGGAGCTGGTATCCGGCGATGCAAAGCTCGCCGCGCTGACCAACGGGAAGGATCTTGCCGTCGTGATCAACAATCTTAGCCATAGCATGAGGCATGAGGGTACCAACGGTAGTCAATCTGCGATCGAGCTTGTCATCAGTGAAAGCGTTGAAGCAGGTAGGTGACGCCTCAGTCAGACCGTAAGAACTAGTAAACTCAGTCATACCAAAGACATTGACAAGCTTCTCCATCAGATATCTGGGAACTGGTGCGCCGGCAACAATACCAGTGCGGAGCTGCGACTTGAAGTTTGCAGGGCGTGGCAGAGAAAAGAGAGTATCAAACATGGCAGGGACACCGTGGATAGCAGTGCAGCGCTCGTCAGTGATGGCGCGAAGGGTGGCCTGGGGATCGAAAACCTCAGCGGGATAAACGATTTTAGAACCGTGGGTGATGCAGGCGAGCAGACCGAGGACCAAACCGAAGCAGTGGAACAGCGGTGGCGGGCAGCAAAGAGTATCAGCGGGAGTCAGGCGCATACGGTCGCCAATGAAACGGGCATTGTTAACGAGGTTGCTGGAATTCTAGTTAGTTTGGGATGGCCTCATAGGATGGAATGAGTGAAAGCCTTACTGGTGAGTGAGGGTGGCGGCCTTGGGGTGTCCGGTAGTACCACTGGTGAACTGAAGGTTGGCGACCTGGTGGCAGAGCACCTTGCTCTGGGCGACAATAAGACGAGCATGGCTCTTAGTCTTGCTCTTTTCAAGCAGTTGGTCGTAAGTGGGGTACTTCTCGCCAGCGGCATCACGGAGAAGGATGACCGGTGGGCTCTTGGGGTTCTTGGCGAGCTCAGCCAGCAGTGGGGAGTTATCCAGGCGACCGATCTTACGGGTGGTGAAGAAGAGCTTGCAAGCTATTTGGGATGTTAGTTTGTAGATAGCATAAGGCGCATATCGCGGAATTTACCAGTGAAGTTCAGGCCATACATAGCCTCAGTCGCGGTGTAAGTGTTGTTCAAAATGACCAAGATAGCACCAATGCGACACGCAGCAAAGAAGACAGCGGCATATTGCTCGCAGTTACCGGCCATGATACCGACACGGTCACCAACGCCGATGCCCAAGTCGAGGAGGGCTTGGGCGAGCAGGTAACTGTTGCGGTTCAGATCATTGTAGGTCCAACGGGCACCGGTCCATGGGATAACAAGAGCTTCTTTGTTTCCATACTGGTGGCTCTGAAGCTCAAGGAGGTCGCCGAGAGTGTGGTCAACGAGGGGGACGTCAGTGGGACCTTGAAGAATGGAGAGAGCCGGAGGGGCGGTGGAAGGGTTTGGAGTATCGATGCAAGTCTGAGTAGCCATTTTTTGGGTGATGATTATGCTGAATGATAGTCTATGAAATAAATGATGATGATGTCTTGTGTTGTTTGCAACCGGCGCAAAGGAATTTAGACTTGAGGGAAAGTGGATTTATTTTCTCGCGGAAGAGTGCCTGTGCGTTTTGAAGAAGGGTCTCCTCTGGTTTATCAGATTTCCGGAGTGACAGGGAAAGCGGTAGTATGAGTGGGATATGACCGCGCAAGCGTAGCGGAGGATGGATTTAGTGTAAAGGAATTTGTGGAAACGTGGTGAAGAAAGGAAAAAGAACAGAAGATTCACGGAACGGGAGAAGAAATGTTCAGCGCAAGTTTGTTGGCCGAGCGGCGGAGACAGACACACCAAGGAAGGAGGGTGGGTAGCAAGAAGAGGCCGGTGCAGAATCATAAAATGGGGTACATAGGTGGATGAGACGTTTCTAAAAATGATTTGATCAGATAAACTTTTGACATCTACATACTATATTCTACGACATATTGCATACCAGATTTTCTCCGTCGATGCAACGACTGCAGTGCCGAATTTCTCCAGCCAAGATCCAACTGTAACCTGTAACCCGCGCTCAAAAAAAACTATAGTCAAAGCTTTTTTGTATGCGACAGCGGAGACGGACTCGGGTGAGCCTGATATATCCCCTGAGGCGGAAGTATCCAGACAGCAATTCAATGTAGACACACATATGAACCCCCATCTTACTGTCACGATCTGATAACAGGATACAATACAGTCAGTCAAATGTGAAGCAGGATCGGTGCATCTGCGGGTGATTCCATTAGTCACGGTATTGGCCGAGGACGAAGTTGAAGACGGGGGCACCGGCAGGCTAGTCCAGCGAGGGCTTAGCAGATGGAATTAGACACGGCAAAACGAGGTGAAGAAAAAAAAAATGCGACAAAATTACCATGAAGGTTCCAATGGTTGTCTATTTTGAGACGAAGCTTGGGCTTTTAAGGTGGGGCATTTTGGCACCCGGTGTTTCTCGAAATAAAAGTTGGATTTTATCGGCTTGGTAGATTATCTGATCCAGAAACTGATTAGATTGATTGATAAAATGTAGATAAAGAATTTTTATTTATGTTTTAATTTGAACCTGGTCCGTGCACCCCGTCAGTGGGCCCACTAGCGAATATAGGAAGTTGCGTTGCGTGCATACATGTGTGCGGATTTCTAACGTGGCAATAATAAGCCACGAAGGGTTAACGAGTTTGAGGAACTAAACCAGGGACACTATGTAGGGTTTTCACTGTGTTTGCTTGCCATTTGGTTTTATTTGGCTTCTATGAGTCCGACCGGTGACGGATTTCGAGTGTACCTGCGTTGCGCATCGTTACTTCTCATGGTATTTTTCGTCATTGCTGCTGTCATGAGAACCTAGGTTCATCAGCATCATAGTAGTCCTTGCACAATCATCAGACGCTTCAAACAAAAGGGTTAGACCCTTCAGTGGCTTGTAGAGTTCAAACGATGTTGAAGGGGTGGCGCGGGCATGGTTTGTGAGACGACGTTTGTATGAATTACGTGATTTTAGTTTTACGGTTCGCGAAGGTTACACTTCGGGGAAGGGACTGTATGGGGCAGTTCTATACGACAGAGCAGACAAAAGAACCAAAGTTAAGTTACGCACAGAGTCTCTCCAAAGTATGTTGTATGTACTCAAAGGCACACATGTGTGCTATACTGTTGTATGAATGTACCTAGACATATGGATTGTGAATAGGTTGCGAACAACATGATGGATGGAAATCACATGCGAAAATTGGGTGGGTGGTATCGAGTCAAGTGGCGAATCATAAACGTCGGATTTCACAGCTGAATCTCCCTCGTGGGGTGGCTGTTCAGAGGAAGCCTCGGTAATAGATGTAGGAAGCAAAGGATGCTCATTGCGGCTGGCAATATCAAGTTGGAATATCACGATATTTCCATCACCTCCGATCAAGTTTACAAGATCCGATACATCTCCCTCACAAATACAAATGTCCGTAGACAATCAGATAACTCCTCGCCCGCCATCTGCCCAAACCACAACGGCAAACCACGCAAAAGTGGGCCAAGTAAGAGAAGCGACTCCACAGGGATCAAACCTAGCCAAGCGTCACCAGTCGCGGGTTGGTTTGTCTAGACTTGGGACAGGCAGGTACGGTGGCGGGCGGAAAAAGCAAAAGAAAAAAATCAAGGTTTACTTTACTTAGTGAGGAAGCCATACCAGACAGGCCGTGCGAGCGAGTTCGGGGTGCCGAAGTCGGGAGGATTTAGGAGGGTGAAGAATACTGGATGAGGTATTTCCAATAATGAGTGGATGACCACGAGGATAACTTGCGAAGTAACCTTCCAGCTGGATTGGATTAATGGATATATCCTCACTCATGCATGTTGTTCCATTTCCGTCCAGCACGCATCACCCGTTCATATCTTCCGCATAAACTTCAATACACCCCATAAAAAAGGTCACGCCGAATTACCCAAAACTGCCACTAACACGTTCACCCCAGCGCCCGAACCACCACCAGGGCCCCACCCCCTTCCATGAAAATAGCAGTTTCGACACAAGCCGTCGAAGCTCATGCATCATCTTCGCCAGGTCCGCATTGTTACTCTACGAGCGGAAAGCCACCTCTAGGCACTTCACACCACAAGATCTAATCTAATCAGTACGAACTCTCGGCGTATAAGATGTCGTGCAACGGCATGTATCAGAGTATGTATTTCCCGTCTCTTTCTCTCTTCACCCTCATTGACATCAAGTCTTCCTTTCCTTTGCATCTGCATCTTTCCATTCTTTCGACTCGTTCGTCCCACTTTCATTAAGCACACTTTCTTTAGCATCTTCTGCATTTCCACTCTTTCATTTACAATCCCACTCATCTTTCAAAGCTAGTAACCCCGGCTTTAAACTCCATTTTATCAGCTTTAGCTCCAAACAATCCACCTGGTAAAATCCCACCTCGCAAAGGAAAAAAAAGACAAAAATCCCCTAAGACTTCCTTGTCAAATCATCCTACTACACGCCTTCTCGGTCTTTCACCCCTCCCCCCATCACCTTTTTAACATCTCACTACTTCCCTCTTCCTCTCCGCCTGTCTCGACTACTTCATAGTTCGTCAGCTTAACTGCCTCGATCGACCGGAAATTCTGCATCTCATCATCCAAAAATCAACCCGTCTTCCTACGTCCATCTACATCTGATTATCTTTTGCATTTCAGCATCTTATATCAAATACCCTAACCCTAGTCTGATCAACACCATCTCCGGAACTTTCAGACCTTCTTACGACCGATATCTTTCTTTCGATTACGTTTCTTGCATTGTCTTGTATTTGATTTTGTTGCCTTTTTGCTCACGTTGAGAACGATATTGTTGAGATACCCAAGCCTCTTTTTTCTACCTTTATATTTCCATTTACATCTTTCCAAAATGGTTCAGCTTCGCGACTCCGAGAGCACTGGCGGTGTCCAGACCGTCCCCACCTCGCAGACTCGTCTGCCTCTTTCCCACCTTCCCGTTGGCTCTGCGCCAGCTATCTATGCCGAGCTTCTTGTTTCTTGGCTCGTTGCTTTCTGCTTTGACCAGGATAACACCCTACCTGAGTTCGGCTATGGCGCCATGCACCAGACTGACGGCACTGGCTTCCGGAACTCACTTCCCGCTAATGTCGTTGATTTGGCGCGGGACAAGACTCTCGCCACAGCTCTTACTGAGGTGAGACGGGCCGTTCAAAATGTTGTTGCTACTGAGGATATGCGCACTGGCAAGTACGATGCTTTCGTGTTGTACGAGAACGCTAGCAAAGAAGACAAGGCCAAGGCCTCTGAAGTAAGTTGATATCCCGATAGACGAAATTACCAAGATATACTAACATCCATATTTAGTGGACCTTCCATATTACTGCCACGGTCGATGCTTCTTCTCTTATTCTCACATCTCACTCCCGTGACCTCGGTCTCACCGCCGCGGCCGCTGCCCGCCGTCTCTCCCTCTTCACCACGGTGCTGACTGCTACTCTCACCACCCCTTCTACTCCTCTCATTGCGCCCATCCGCGCTCTTCCCGCCGACCTTTCTCTTCTGTGGCACTGGAACGCCGATCTTCCCGTGACTATTTCCCGGTGCATGCATGACATCATCTCCGAGCAGGCCCGTCTCCGCCCATCCGCTCCCGCTATTGAATCATGGGACGGTAACTGGACCTACTCCCAGCTTGACGACCTGTCGACTCGCTTGGCTTTCAAGCTTGTTGCCGCTGGTGCCAAGCCCGGTGACGTCATTCCTCTTTGCTTCGAGAAGTGCAAGTGGACTGTCATTGGTGTTCTTGCCATCATGAAGGCCGGTGCTACCTTCTCTCTTACCGACCCTGCTCAACCAGAAGGCCGTCTTCGTACTATTGTTGAGCAGACCGGCGCTAAGCACCTTCTTGTCTCGCGCTCTCAGGCCGAGACCGGTGCTAAGATTGCCAACGGCGCTCAAGTCATCGTTGTTGATGCCGCTGTTCAGTTGGCCCCCAAGCCCACTGAGACTCTCCCTGCCGTTGACCCCGAGAGTGCCATGTACGTCATCTTCACTTCCGGTTCCACTGGTAAGCCCAAGGGTGTTGTCGTCTCTCACGTCAACTTCACCTCTGGTGCCATTCCCCGTGCCGACCTTGTCGGTTACCGTGAGCACTCCCGTGTCTTTGACTTCGCTTCATACGCCTTCGATGTGTCCATTGATTGCATGATCTGCACTCTGTCTGCTGGTGGTTGCCTTTGCATTCCCACCGACCAGGACCGTATGGATGACCTCTCTGGTGCTATTCGCAAGACCAAGGTCAACATGGCTCACATGACTCCTTCCGTTGCTCGTGTCCTTGATGCCGACATCATCCCCTCCCTCGACGTTCTTGGTCTTGGTGGTGAAGCCGTCTCTAGCTTGGACGCTGCGAACTGGTCTCAAACCACTTCCGTTGTTATCGCCTACGGTCCTTCTGAGTGCACTGTCGGTTGCACCATTAACAACGCTGTCAACGCTACCTGCACCAACCTCGGTTACGGTGTTGGTGGTACCATGTGGATCGTCGACCCCAATGACCACTCCCAGCTGATGCCCGTCGGAGAGGTTGGTGAGCTGATTGTCGAGGGTCCCGTCGTTGGTATCGGCTACCTCGGCGAGCCCGCCAAGACCGAGGAGGTCTTCATTGACGCTCCTCAGTGGCTCCGTGACGGTCTTCCCTCCCAGAACATCCCCGGCCGCACTGGTCGTCTCTACAAGACTGGTGATCTTGTCCGCTACGATCCCTGCAACAACGGTTCCATCGTCTTCGTTGGCCGCAAGGACCAACAGGTTAAGCTCCGTGGTCAGCGTGTCGAGCTTGCCGAGGTTGAATTCCACCTTCGCCGTGCTCTCCCCCACGGTGTCAAGGTCGCCGCTGAGGTGATCAAGCCCGGTGGTACTGACCCTCTTCTCGTTGCTTTCGTCGAGAGTAAGACTGACGCTGTTGCTGCTGCTGGTGACATCTTCTCCACCTTTACCGAGTTCCTCGCCGAGGCCATTCCCAAGGTCGACAAGAACATGGGTGCTGATGTCCCCCGCTACATGGTCCCCGCTGTCTTCATTCCCCTTCACGCTCTCCCCTCGCTCGTTTCGGGCAAGGTTGACCGCAAGAAGCTCCGTGAGATTGGTGGCAACATGACCCGTGATCAACTTTCTGACTTCCGTCTCTCTGGCGCCTCTTCTGGTTCCAAGGAGGCTCCCGTCACTGAGGTTGAAAAGGCTCTCCACGCTCTGTGGAAGGGTCTCCTCGGTGCTGATCTTGAGATCGGTCTCTACGATAACTTCCTGTCCCTTGGTGGTGATTCTCTTAAGGCCATGAAACTTGTTGGCCAGGCTCGCGACCAAGGTATCCAGATGAACGTCGGTACCGTCTTCCAGTACCCCGTTCTCCAGGAGATGGCCGCCCACTGCACCGTCACCGAGGGCTCCATTGGTCCCGTCATCCCCACTGAGCTCCCTCCTTTCTGCATGCTTCCTTCCGAGACTGATGTTGACACTGCCAAGATGCAAGCTGCTGATCTCTGCGATGTCCCCGTTTCCGACATTGCCGATATCTACCCTTGCTCTCCCCTCCAGGAGGCTCTGATGGCTCTGACTGCTAAATTCAAGGACGCCTTCGTTGCCCAGCGTGTTGTCGCTATTGAGTCTGCCGAGATCGCTGATAAGGTCGTTAGCTCTTTCACCGAAGCCTCGCTCAACTGCGACATTCTGCGCACCCGCATTGTCCAGCTTCCCGGTGCCGGTCTCGTCCAGACTGTTCTTGCCTCCGCCCCCGAGTGGACCCACGGCACCGATCTTCAGGGCTACCTCGCCGCTGACCGTGACAACGGTATGGAACTTGGCAAGGCTCTCGTCCGCTACGCCATGATCAAGGACAACGGTGCTTACCACTTTGTCATTTCTATGCACCACGCTCTGTACGATGGTTGGGCCATGCCCGTCATTGTTGACCGTGTCAACCGTGCCTTCGACGGCCTTAGCACTGAGCGTCCCGCTTCCTTCAAGCACTTCATTGCTTACCTCCAGTCGATTGACCGCTCTGCCTCTGAGGAGTTCTGGCGCAACCAGCTTTCCGGTGCCACTGGCCCACAGTTCCCTGCTCTTCCCAACCCTGCCTATCAGGTCCAGGCTGACTCTCTTCTTGAGCAGTACGTCGAGCTCGGCCAGCTTCCCGCTTCCAAGACCACCATTGCTACCGTCGTTCGTGGTGCCTGGGCTCTCGTTGCTTCCCACTACTCCGGCTCTCTTGATGTTGTCTTCGGTGAGACTCTTACCGGTCGTAACGCTCCCATCCCCGGTGTCGAGGACATTGAGGGTCCTATGATCACCACTGTCCCCGTTCGTGTGCAGATTGACCCCGAAGCCTCCGTCATGGAGTACCTCCAGGCCATTCAGCAGACCACCGTTGACCAGATCCCCCACGAGCACATGGGTCTCCAGCACATCCGTCGTCTCTCGCCCGATGCCCTTGAGGCCTGCGAGCTCCGCACCGGTCTCGTCATGCACCCCTCCACCGACGGCGAAGCCGAGGCCGCTCTTGCCACCTCTCGCTACCCCGCTGATCGCCTTGTCCCCGCCGGTGACTCCGAGGCTGCTCAGGAGGCTCTTAAGTTCAACACCTACGCTCTGATGCTCGTGTGCTCTCTGGACCCCAACGGTTTCCTTGTCATGGCTTCCTTCGACAAGCAGACCGTCCGGTCTCCCGTCCTTGCCCGTGCTCTCCGCCAGTTCGCCCACGTCTGTGCCCAACTGGTCCGCGAAGCTGACAAGCCCGTCGGTGAGATTTCCTGCTTCCTCCCCGAGGATGCCGTTGAGCTCCAGCGTCTCGCCACTGCCTCGGTCCCCTCCATCGCCGCCCAGTACCCCGGTGTTGAGCGTGCCTGGATCGTCGATCCCTCTGACCCTGAGCGCATCCTTGCTCCCGGTGCAGTCGGTGAGCTTGTCATTGATGCCCGCACTCTCCCTACTGGCTGCCAACAGATTGACACTCCCGTCTGCATCTCTGCTCTGTGCCCCGCTGCCCGTGTTGTCGTCTACAAGACCGGCCAGCTGGCTACCGTTGCTGAGGATGACTCCCTGATTCTCAAGGGTGACAAGAACAAGGCTCCCGTTTCTGCTGTTGCTCGTCTTCCCCCCACTGCCCGTGGAAAGGCTGTCTCCGCCAAATCGGCCAAGCAGCGCAAGCTCCGTGCCATCTGGGCTCGCGTCCTGAAGCTCGACGAGGACACCATCGGTCTTAACGACTCTTTCTTCCAGCTTGGTGGTGATTCCATTGCTGCCATGAAGCTTGTCTCGGAGGCCCGCCTCGCCGGCATCATCCTTACCGTCGCCAAGGTCTTCTCCGCCCGTACTTTGTACGACATGTCCAACGCCATGGAGGAGCGCGCCGATGCCGCTGTTGAGGAGCCTGCCAAGCCTGTTGTTCCCTTCGCCCTGATTGCTCCCGCTGAGCTTCCCGCCATCAAGGCCTCTGCTCAGGCCTCTCTCAAGAACCAGGCGTGGAACATCACTGATATTCTTCCTGCCCGTCCTCTCCAGGAGATTGCTGTCGATGGTACTGTCCAGTTCCCTCGTTTCTCTGCTCGTTACGAGATGATGTACTTTGACCAGCCTCTGGATGTCGCCCGCATGACTGCCGCCACCACTGCCTTGGTTCAGCGCAACGAGATTCTCCGCACCGTCTTCTTCCGTCACGGTGCCACTGCCGAGTCCAAGGGCCGCTGCTTCGGTGCTGTCCTTGACCGTATCGATGCTCCCATTGTCCACCACGACGTCGATGCCTCCTTCGACATGGTTGAGCTGTGCCATGACATTTGCTCGATTGACGCTCGCTCTCCCATGCCTCACGGTTCCTCCTTCATCAAGTGGTTCTTCCTCCAGGCCTACGACAACAACGGTGTTGCTACCAAGTCTGCCCTGATCTTCCGCATCTCGCACGCCCAGTACGATGAGATCTGCCTTCCCCTGATTCTCCGTGAGTTGGCTGCTCTGTACGATGGTGAGAAGCCCCCTCAGGATCTCCTTCCCTTCTCGGCCTTTGCCAACCACGTTGTCGACTCTCTTCCTGAGTCCATGCCTTACTGGCGCGACCTGCTTGAGGGCTCCGAGGGTGCTACTGTTCTGAAGCCCGAGACTCCTCTCGTTGACCGCAAGCACTACTGCATTGAGCGCGAGTACGACATCTCCGGCCGTCCTGCCGAGATCACTACCGCCTCTATCCCCACTGCTGTCTGGGCTCTGGCTCTTGCCAAGCTTGTCAACCGCCGCGATGTCGTCTTCGGTGAGGTCGTTTCCGGTCGCAACATTGCCTTCCCCCACGCCAACGCCGTTGTCGGTCCCACTTGGCAGTACGTCCCTACTCGTGTCCGTTTCACCCCGGGCATGACTGGTCTTGACCTGCTCTCCATGGTTCAGACCCAGCACATTGAGACTTCTGCCCACGAGGGTGTTGGTATCACCGAGCTGATCGAGGATGGCTGCTGGCCCGCTAGCCACGAGTGGTTCGATACCGTCGTCCACCAGGATGTCGAACACGTTGAAAACCTTGAGGTTGAGGGTCTTGGTGGTCGCACTGAGACTCTGTACCTCCACGAGGAGCCGCTTCGCGAGTGGAAGATCCAAGCTTTCCCCGCTGGTAACAAGATGACCATTGAGGTTGTCACTTTCGAGTCCTGGAAGCAAACTGCCGGTGAGCTTCTCGACCACATTGCTCCCATCTTCGACCAGCTTCTCAACCGTCCCCACGAGGTTCTTTTCCCCGAGGACACCATTCCCCGGGCTATTGTCGCCCCCGTCGAGGAGCCCGTCAAGGAGTCCGTCGCCACTTCCACCCGCGCGGTCTCTTTCTCCTCCAACTCCGATGGCGTTGTCACTACCACCCTTTCCCTCTCTCCTGCCTCTTCGGCTCCTAGCACCCCACGCATGACTCCTCACACTCCTGGTGTATTTGTTCGTCCCGAGTCTCCTGTCACTGAGCCTGCTACTCCTGCTCTTCCCTCTACTCCCCGTGAGAAGAAGGTCGCCGATGCCTATGATATGACTGCTGTCATCCGCTACCTTGAAGTTCTCGAGAACAAGGTTTCACAACAGGACGAGGTCAACCGGGAGCTGCGCGAACGCGTGGCCATGCAAGAGTCTGCTTTGGATATGATGCGGAGAGAACTTGCTGATATGCGTGCGAGAATTGCTTAGATTTCCTATCTGTTTTAGTTTATTTCCTTTTTGTTATTAGTGTTTCATTTCATTTCATTTCTCAAAAATTGCTTGTTTTGCTATTGTACAATAAATTGCTTTCTTCATTAATCCTCCTCCTCACCTTAGTATTGCATTATGTGACAAACATAAGGATATCATTAAACCCACGACTGAATTATGTACTCAAACACTACTAAAAATCATTACCATCCATTACTGGAGCCCAAACACCTTTTGGAAACTCCGTCTGATTTGTTCCCGCCCTTCGCCTGTCCGTTTCTTGCGAACTTCAACGGGGGCAGCCTTCGGTGGCCACTCACCATCGCGCTTCCATCCAGTGACACACGCTGCCAACATGTCCTTCAAATTTATCGGGCAACTTGGCGACTGTGACTGCAAAATCGTTTTATCGTAGATAGCCAAGTAAAGTCTCGGTCCAATACTCGCCCGCATGGGGTTCGCTGCTGGGATCAACGGCTCCGCAATCGGAAGCATCACCTCAAGAGGATACTTCCGGGAATCAACTACACTAGCAGCTCCCCGGGCAGACCCCGAACTTGCCGAGACTGAGCCAGTCGTGCTAATAGTGGCTGAAGCATTGGTAGGCACCTTGCTGGCGGGGTTCATAGCGTCGCTATCACTTCCGGGACCGGCTGCAGTTGGTGGCGTTCCACTGGCTGAAGAAATTGCAGCCACAGTTTGGGCATTAGAATAGCGAGCAAAGAAACGACGTGGCGAAAGTGGCGACAATGGTGAGGTGGCGGCAGGTGGTGGGGGCGGGGCGACTGTTGACATGGCAGGACGCATGCGCACCAACTTTGCACCTGTCCACTTGTCCCGTCGTGCCTCGAAACAGGCGAGACCTTGGTTCCACTTCATCTCTTCTTGTACTGCGCGACGCCGCTGATCTTTTGCGCGCACCCGAGCTTCCAATGCCGAAAGAGTACTCTCCATAGACTTCTTACTGCTTGTGTTGGTCTTGGCTTTGGTTGCTTTGGCCATGAGTTCAATCTCGGAGTCCCAGTCGAGTCGAATTTTGAATTGTGATGGGTTCTCGTCAACCACCGAATACACTGATGCAACGTCGTCATTATCATCGTCAAGGTTTTGTGGGTCGTCATTATCTTCGTCTTCGGAGGCTGACTCCGCTTCAGAAGCTTGTGTGTTGGTCTCTTCGGCAGACTGTTTCAGGACGTCGGCCAATGGCACAGTCGGTGTGGCAGAAGTCGACGTAGCTGAGACTTCTGGATCGTGGTAACGAATCTCCTTCATGACACCATCAACCTCAACATGTCTTACAACAACAGGAAGAGGTGGAACATCAGTGCGCGTCCACGGGAAATCCCAGTCGGTCCGCACATTGTTGCACAAGTGCTTGACGATAGCCAGCCTCTGCTTTGTCTTATCTCGGCTCAGAAGGTCAGGATCAAACCCCAAACTTTCGCTGGTAGCATCGGTGGATTGGTTGCTCATAGTCTTGGCCAGACTGGCTTTGCGTGAACGGTAGATTTCGCTGAAAATCATGTTGGATGCAGTTCCTGAGGTAGCGGCATTCAGGGCAGAAATATCAAAAACTGCAGGGCCGGTTGGTGAAACGGGATGTTGGAATGAATTATACTCGGCTGGTTGGTAAACTGCGGCTTGAAGAGTGTCGATTTGAGGTTCGACCTTATGTTGAGGACAAGGTTGGAATCCTTTTTTAGAAGCGGCAGCAGCACAGCAAGAATTCGGGTTGGAAGTACGATGAATAGTAGAAGGAATTGTTGAAGTAATAACGACGGGATCGGTACCACGAGCAGAAGACACTGGGCCTGTAGCTGCTTTTATAATGCTTGGCTGAGGGTCCACAGTGGGCGTCTCTACCCCAACGGGTGTCTCTGTACCAGCGGCGGTGGCTTTTTCCGCCTCCGAGGAAACAATGGAGGAAACAAGACAAGCCTCAACCGTCGCGGGGCCTGCCACAAGTGATATCGCGGGCGCACAAGACTCCTTCAAAGGCTCCTGATGGGAGTCCTTCAACTCCAACTTTTCATCCAGTCCGTGGGTTTTTCCCGATGTGGACTGGTCTGTTCCCAGTGATGCAGCAGCGGAAGCAGAAGCAGCGTCACAGCTGGTAAGAGTTACAGCTGTTGTGGAGCAGATTGTGGAGGCAGGGCCTATGGATTAAGTGATAAGTTAGAGGATGAGGTCAGTGAGAAATGGTGTAATTGGAGTAAGCGAAGAGAGTAAGAACAGCATAAATGATTAAACAAGCAATAAAAAGAAGAAATCCGAGGGACTGTCATCACTGTTTATAAGCTCTGATAAGCAACACATCACCAGCCTGTCACAATAAGAAACACACACTAATGCAGCCTCCCTATTTTGTAGGATTTTATTGACCCTAGGCCAGCTCAAACGTCTTTCTACTCTCCAACTTTGGAAAAGGCAACAAAGAATTCTGATTGAGGCAGCCATGGCATTTCCAGTCGGATTTCCGTGGAACAGTAGACGCTGTGTAGTCTTGTCGCCAAGAGAACAGGATTCCGCCCCGGGTCCACTTGATCCCACATTGGAAGAATCATATGATGCGTTGAAAATCCGGGGCAAGTCAGGAGGATGGACTGGTTCCGCCCGGGGTTATGATTGACATGAAATCGACGATCACATGTCTGCTGGGCCGGCTGATGAAGAGGGAGCGGCGCGTGAAGAAGGGTGGCTGTCAACGAAACCGAAGGAACAAAGGCTCTTCTAGCATCTTTTTGCATCTTTTTGCAATGTCTCAGAGCCAAGGTGTCAATACTTCCTGTTTTGCTGATCTCGTTCAAACTCTTAGTGTCCCTTGACGCCCGACCCACTTCTCCGCACTTTCACCCACTTGCGCGTGTACCTCTAACCCCGTAAATCACTTAATAAGTGGTTCATGTTACCTGGTACCCCACAACCGCAACTTGATGATCCCCACTTGAAGGATGGGGTAAATGGAGCCCCGTCGCCAATAAACGAGGCATTTGCCGCCGTCATGGGATCGTCCTCTTTGCTGTCTTCCTTAACAACGATAAGCAAAAAAAGGCGCCCGTCCGTATGTTCGCTTCGATGCGCACTAGACGCATTAAATTGCAGACGTAAAGCTAGACATTTTCCTTGCTTCATCCCCTCTTTTTCGCTGTCTGTCTCTCCTCGTTACTTAGGGAATTAAACTCACCTGTGTTCCTACCCGTCCGTGTGGGAATCTGCTTGTCAGACGTCATTGTAGGAATGATCAAAATAATCAAAAAGAAAAACCAAAAGAAAGAGCACAATGACACAAAGTGCAACGGAGTACAGGCAGAAACCCCGAAAGATCACTACAGAATATCAGTCGATACGTTAGTCCAATTCTATTGAAAGCCTGGAACCTTCAAAACCATCATTCGACTTTCTGCATTTCACAACTTCATGTCTCACCCAATATCGCCCGGGATTTTCCCAACCATCATCAAGTATTGCCCCCGGCAAAACCGGGCGTCTTTGTTGACAATGCATGGCTAGGGTTGACAGTGTCCATAACCCTGGCAGATTTCTTCGATGGAATGGGAGAATCAACCAAGAACGCAACAAGACAGATGTAGAATAATACTACAAAATCCAACAACATGACAGCTCTGGATTTGCCACAAGAGATAGAATTTGGACTTCTAATATCATAACCATACGCCGAGTAGTACAGAACGAAAAGAAGACGAAAATTCAATTACCAGGGCCACCGCCATCGGACATGCATATCAACATGAATGACGTATGTATGTACATACCTAAACAATTATAAAAGAACGCTGGAAAAGCCGCGGTACCTAAAGCGGATGTCGTATACGCGGCTAATAGGTGGCGTACTGAAATATCGTATAATGTGAGAGGTGTAATCACCCACAAAAAAGCACGAAGAAGTCAACAGACAACAAAGTAGTGAGTCTTTTTTTCACTTTGTTTGTGAAAAACAAACGGGATTTAGGACGACAAGTGACCAGGTTGGTTGATTGTTTTGCCGATAAGAAAAAAAATAGAGTTTTCTCGCTATTTATGAGCTTTTTGGAAGCGGGGAATCGCTAAGCATGCTCAATGGCTTGGGCGAAGAACGGAACGAGCGAGGGCTTCTTTTGACAGTTTTAAACTCAGGAACAGAATTAAGATCCGGTTGAATTTCGGTTGTAGACAAGTGAAAATTAAACAATATGGAATTATCTCCTATGGAAAGCGAAAGCGACGGAGTAAAAGTAGCGAAGAAAAGAGACCTAGGTTTGAGGACAAACATTCAGTCTTTAAAGTTATTTCTCCAACCGCTCAGTAATCACCATTTCATGCCAATTCCGGTCGCCTAACAATTGACTGCCGGAAAACTCTGCTCTAATCATCGTTGACCCGCAGGAATATATTAACCCTAAGAATGTCAAGGCATAAAGGCACAACCCTGACGTGATCTTGGGACAGGCCATTATTGCATCAAAAACGACGACTTTTGAGCGGCTGTTGAGAATGAGCACGGGCATGAAGACAAAACTGAATGAAAATATCACCTGTATCGAAAACGACAAAATCCAAACAAACTAGAAAATATAACAAAGACCAATATGTAAATTAGATGACAAAAGAAAACCCCACCAACTAAAAAAACAAAAGATTAAACCAAAACAATATCAGAACAGTGAGGTCTCCAATCCGCATCAACCCGCAAACACCGAGCCAACCCTCACTTTTTGCCCCAATATTCCTGACGCCCAATCGTGGGCGTTCTGTAGTCTCGATTCTCCTGGCCTCTTGGCATCTCCCTGCTAGACTGTGAGTTTGATACTGGGGGAACCGAACCGACCGTGTCAGGTTGATTTTCGGGCTTCGGTAGAATCCGGCGAGGAGCCAACCGAGTCCGGAAAATGCCCATGGCAGGTAGTTTTCCTTTGCTCTGCCTCTTTCCATGCCCGATATGCCGCCGTTTAGGAGACGGCTCTAGGAGGGTAATGTCACTGTCAGCAGAGTGCAGTCGTTTTCTTGGCCTCTCAGTTTCACGAATGCCACTGCTTTCTGTGTGAGCGGATGTCAACGATCCGACATCGTCTGGCAAGCTTTGGTTAGAAGCTATTCCCCCCGAAAGATTGTAGGGCTCCCTACTGATTGGCTGAGAGCTCAAGGACAACAAATCAATTTCCAGGTCTTCAGGCTGGTGTTTGAAATGATAGACGGAGTTCGGCGAACGGTTGGCCTCGGAGAACATGGGGACATCAAGCGCTCGTGGAATAGACAAATAACGCCCCGTACCTCGTACATCGTCCGTGACTAGTGGCGTTGGAGATGGTGAACGATACGGGTCAGTGATTGTCGAGGAACTCGATCCAGCGGAGCGGGGTCTGGTTCCCAATTGCTGAGTCAAGGGAGCCTCAGGAACACTCGGCATCGGTCCCAAAAGAACCGATAGATCCAAAGTTGGTAAGGTACCAACGGGGGCTTCTCTCTCGGTTGCAAGAGGCACAAAATTGAAAGGCACTGTTCCTTCTAAAGAAGCCTTAGTAGTGGCTTCTGCCTCAGACTGGTATGTTCCCCAAATCTTCTTGGCCCATTCAAAGGCACTTTCACCAAGTGCAGGGCCCGTAAAGGTGTGATTGATCATGTTTTGACCCACCCAGCAAAACACACCAAAGAACGGGTCGGCCATTGGGTTGATCTGATCAGGATCTGGCTGTTGTAGAATGGTGCTATCGAGTACTGCACACGGTGGATTGTTAGGCGATATCATGTGAGAAGATCCAAAGTTTTGACATACCTGAAGACTCTGCGCTGTAAATATTAGCGCCATAGGAAAGTTCAAGAGAGTTTTCGGCGAGAGGGGTGCTCGAAACAGAAAATCGCGAAAACATGCTTCCAGGAAGGTTGTGCTGAAGAGGCAAGTGTTCAGTAGCGAGCACGCTAGAAGACGGAATATCTACCCAAAATAACGTGTTAGCCTTTCATCGTACCTCTTGGAAAGATGAACATAAACCCACCATTATTTGAAGCATCCACAGTGTCGACCTGTTCATCTGATGGATTCTATCCCATCAAAGTCGCAGGCTCTGACACTGAAGGGATTGTCGCAACGTCCTTTGCGGATGGGATACTCTCGGCCCCGCTCTGAGCCTCCCCGGGGTATACTACTCCTTCGAGTGGAGTAGGAACATCTCTGTTTGAAGTAATTTGAGCCTCAATAGTACGCTTGCTATTGGGTCCTGGGAAAATGGCCACACCAGAAGGACGCGAAGAAGGACGAGGCTCATGAAGGCCATTGGGACCGATGTTGTCTGTTGAAATTGACGCTGTTAGTGTTAGATACTATACAAATCGTAGCATCACCTTGTGACTTGTCTCAAATCACTAGTTTACTTACCCCGGAGTGATGCCAACCAAACGCCCCATGCTGCATCAGTCTCTCCAAGAGCATCCTAGCTCTCTTCGAAGATCCGAGACGCACGAGTACGGGTCGGCCCTCCAATAGATACAGCTTTGTTGTTTTCTTCACGACAGGGAGCCATTGTGATTGTCTTTTATGGAAGAAAAGCAGATTGCCCAAGCGTTGTCAATGTTGCGGTCGAAATGTAATTTGCAGACCAACTTTAAAGTGAGATGGTGGTCAAAAGTGAGAGATGAGATTAAGACTGTGGATGAAATGAGCCTTGTAGAGGGTAAATAGCGAACGGTTTGGTAAAGGAATCGACAGCGCCGCAAGTGTGTCCCGATGATATAAGTGATGTGAGCTCAAGAGGTAAAATTGATGATAGAAGTGATGAAGATTAACCGAAGAATCTAATGGCTATAACTGGGCAATGGAATACCGCTTGTTGGCTTGAAAAATGAGGAATAGAAAGTGAAGAAGTAAAGTGCTCGTCGTTGTAAAGTGGAGGGAGAAAGGGAAATGAAAAGAAAAACTCTTCAGTATGGAATAAAAGCTGGACAGAGAACCGCAATTTAATCATTGATCACACATCTATAGTAGTTTCCTATTCTAATTCTCTACGTGCCTGGAACCAACATTCAACTGTCCAATCCACTCTGCGAATTTGTCTCCCCAGGACATATTGTAATAGGGCTCGCCGGGAGTTGACGTCCCAGATAGGAAATACAAGTCTCAAACGAAAAAGTGGGGCACAGGGCGCCAAATTCGCATCTTACTAAATGGATGATACTGGATCTAGAGAAGAACAGACGTAAGGGACATTGCCATTGCACATATCTATGATTTAAAGACGTCGGTGTGTTCAGAAGTGTATCCGTTTAAGATGGTACTTTTCAAGACAGTATAAAATTGCAAAACGCTATTGACAAAAATCCCAGCGCCTAAAGAAGAATTTCTCAGTAGTCATTGCCTACTTATACGTTTTAGGTAGTTACACCAGATGTCTAACCCCGTTCAACACCATCATTATACGACGATACGACGCAATGTGAAGATGCAACCAACCATAGGGTTAATGTCAAATGGAGTAATATGCAGTTCAAATTTCTGGTGATGTTCCGGTTACCCTGCGAGGTATTTTGAATGATGATAACCACATTGATACCACGACTGAGTTTGATATTAACAATCTGGGTTCAATTGGGTCTCTTAGTGTCATAAAATGAGGAGAAGACGAGGAATTTGGTGCCGAGGTTTTTTCTGGGAAGTCTATAGGCCCAAAAAACATGGGCTCTGCAGTGAAGAAATACATTTTACGTAGAGCTACGAGTCGATACTTGTTGGGCCCAGTCATTGCCCGCATCTTAGGTATTACATTTGAGGATTTATAACATCAATTTTGGCCAACAAACTAAACCCTCTATATAGATAAAGCCGCAATGGAAGGCAGTAGGCATATGTGAGTTACTTCTAACCGACTCCCCGGCGACCTCAAACTGGCGAATAACCATAGCCACAGCTTGAATTACGGAACTCTCTTCCGACGCAGCTTGGTAGGGGGCACAAGAAAGTCCGGGTTATCCCTTCTGCGGGTTGTACGCTGATTTCCTGCCGCTCCGCAATCATCAGTCGGAGGGGTGACTATCACCGTAGGGATAACAACGGGGGTGGTATGGTGTCTTTTACCAGGAGAGCCTGCCTCATGGCGAGGCAAGTTGACACTTCCCCTCGAAGCCGAGCCCGTTGTTGAAGAATTGAGACTCTCGGAAGTGTCACCAGGCGGCCTGTAAAAGAATTGTATGTCTGGAACTGGATTCCAGAACCTCCCACGCGAATGGCCACTCTCTATGGCTACCTCGCATGAAGCAGCTGTCGATGACTTGATTTCTAGTTCGCCTTTTTGTTGGGTATCCACAGACATGTTACCACGATCCTGATTCTCTCCATTATTAGGACTTTTCTTGTCGTCTGAGTAGTTGGTTACTCTATCAACAAAGCCACTTAAATGGTTAGGGGCAACCGATGGGCCGATGCACATTCCCATGTTTGGGTGTAACCGAAGAGCACCTATGAGAGATCTGGTCAGTCGATGAATACCTACGGACAATAGGCTTGCTGTGCAGCCTGGTCCATTCCAATAGAAAAGTAATGCTTACCAGAAATCGTCTGTATGGTCGTTTTGTCTGAATTATCGGCATCAGTCACCCTGAAAGGGTTCTAGTCCTCAAGAGAAGACTGACGTCCGAAAAGGGATTTCCCCGCATTAGATGGGGTTGTCGGATGGCGAGACATACTCCTAATAAATCTTCTATAAAGGATGTTAGTAGAATACTCCTATTTTCCAACGTCCATCTTGATTTCATCCAAGAGCATTGCTAAAGGTATAGGATTTGAGATGCTTGGAAACATTAACATGTCCAGAAGATAAGTTTGCTGAGACTATGCAAGCAAATCAAGACGGACTAAATGGAAAATGTCAACTATACAACATACATACATGCGTATAACTGTGAAATGGGTTCCGCGGATGACAATAAGAGTATGTCCTTTGAATCAATAAGATTTCGTTGCTTCTACTTGCACGTCAAGGCATCTCACTGTCGCAAATAGATAAATGCCTGTATTAAGGGTTGCATTTACCACACTAGGGTTGTTAAACAACCATTACCACATCGTTTGTGGCGGACGCCACATGGTGGCATGGGTGTAGATCATGAATCAACCGACGACGACATACATATAAAGTTGGTTGAATATTCTCTTGTTGATTTGCAGTAACCCAGATACACGACTTTATCGTCATTCCCATATACTTTTCCAAACATAGTGCTTGGAATATTCAAAGCAAGTTTCGTACGTCTTTGCTGTCAAACAAGCTGCCATTGCACTTGCACCTTTCCCTCTTCTGACCAGCATCTAAACGTGGTTCCAAAATCTATGGGCATATATGTCTTCCTCTACCTTCTTGAGCTTTACGGCGTAGAAAAGCACTTCATGGATTTAAGTAGCGTGACACGGATTTATCGTGGTTCTAATTCCCAAAAAATGTCAAAAGAGGTGCCCTCAGGTCGATCTGTAACAACCATGGTACAGTTGTGCAAAGGGCCACACGACAGATAGAGCTGAAGAGACTTGAAAAAGTAGACAGGTGTTTCCGTCCGGTAAACAAGAAGAAGAGAAGGACAAATAAGAGTTATGGGGTCGAACTGGTTCGATTCAGAAGGATGCTCAACCTCAATAGCGTGCGACACGACCGGAGTAGCAGTGACACAATACGACCCAGCATCATTAGATGCGGGAGACTGTATTAGAGAACGAGGAAAGGTCGAGTCTCAGGTGGAGCATTAATCGAATCGCTAGTGGAGCCGGATCAATGATACACTGTTGACAGTTGATTAAACTAAACAAATAGTTCTCAGTGGTGACTGAAATACATGGTCTTCACCGAGAATGAATTGTCCGTTTTAATTTAAGATCTAGTATCTGGTGTAAGAGTTATGTAAAGAAAGGCTTCAGATCTTCATAGAAACGTATGGCCAAAGAAAATAGGTGGACTTTCTCAACTCAAATAAACGCTCGACTCTTCAAAGTTTTATTGTAACACCCAGAAAAGTCACTCCTGTATACTTTTTCACCACCAACCCAATACGAACTTAACTCACGCCGTGACGGGTCGGCTCTTGAATGACATGCTCTGCGACACGGGTAGGGCCCTAATTACCAACAAGAGCTCCTCCTAGCACCGGGCCAGAGACAGGAGCATTTGTGTCATTAGCCACGACACCTTGCACGCTAACATCCTGGGGCTGATGTTGCATGAATATGCCTACTTCGGATTTGACATTGGTTTCATTAGTGTCAAGTTATTATATTGATGCCTAGATAGTCTCCCAACTCCCTACTTGGGCGAGATAAGGAATGATGTACCATTCTGTTGGTGCCTAGAGTTATGTGTACTACTATCATCAATCTCTTGCGCTGGTGTTTAGCTAGACGGAGCAGCTAGGCAAATATCACAGGCAGATCTCCTTTCAGTGACAAGTCAATAAGGGGGTTCGCAAGACATGGCGTCGAAATATTTTGAGCGAATCAGCAAGTTAGAATTGGATCTCATGTTATACACATGCTGCGAGGCCAACTTAAGGACGAAATATTGCCGTAGTGAGCGTGGTGTCGTTTTGTCTGTAGTAGCCAACCCAAATGTATGTCGACTCCAATGATACAACAAACGTTTACCCAGTGTGAACCAGAGACGGCAGGGTCTTCAACTAGGACATCTTTACGAGATACACATCGTTCTTTCTTGAGTGTGGACATCTATCAAGCACAGAACACGCGACTAGGAGGGAAGTCCAACAAGGAAAACAAGTGGGACATCCAACAGTTACATTAAAATTATGTTGAAAGCAGTAAGAATTAAAAGGTCAATGAGACATGAAGCCTAGTAAGTGGGGGAAACTCAGCGAGACAAATGCTGATAAATAGAACTTGCCTCAAAGGCAAGCGTCTCATGAACATGAGTTCCTCTCATTTTTTATGTCTCAATGCAAACCCCTTCTCGGTCTGCAAAACCAAACACGCATCTTTCAAGCCTGCGTCATGAAAAAAATGGATTCATCATGAGATGTAAATACGTATTTCACTTCGGAGCCATCTGGCTGTTGTCCATTGAGATATTTCTGTAGGATATGTGCATTCAAGACTACTGTTCAGTTATACCATTTCTATAAATCATAGTAGAGAGGCTTTGTTTTGAGGGGTTGAGTGGTCACATCAATAATTGTATGGGGACCTTTCGTACTATTCTATACATTCTCTGCTGGCTCTGTTCTTGTCATTCTAGCGCAACTTTATCCCCCAAAACTATAGAATCGCAAATCTCTTGGACTTGTCTCACAATGGCATTTGGCTGTAAAGGCACGACCCCTAACAAATCATTATCCATATGTGCCCTCACCTCCGACAACTTTTTCTCTGACAAGCACATTTGATGCCAGGCCATGAACCCCTCTTTAAGCGACCTCCCAACACAGAACTCCGACATGGCCTTTTTATATCTTGCCGTAATATCAACACGGCTAACGTTCCAACGACCACCAGCAGCACGCATGACGACTGATGCCAACCGCTTCTGGGATATTGCAATAGCGGATATGGAGAGGTTCTTGTTGCGTGTTTCTGGAATATCGCCAAGACTGACAAGTTTAACTATTGCTCGAGCAAGTGAGTCAAATGTGAAAAACGGTATGATGTGCTGTTCATCGGAGAGAATTTCGATGCGCCGGCGTATGATGTCCACCCCAGCAAAAGGGAACTGAATACAAAATTCAAGACATGCGCCGGCAAATAACGTAGTATAAGACATGCCACTGGTTCCACTCAATACTGCGTTCCGCAAATAGTAGTAGTATGCCGCTTTATCCTGCACAAGAATTTGTGACAGGAAATGGCGATTTTTAGTCTCAGTCGTCCAGAGACTCGGTATATATCTCCGGATGCCTGCGGCTATTGCTGCGTCAACATTCATCAGAAACTCCTTTGGGGGTCTCTGGACCGTTGCCTCTATGAACACCTGCCAACCCGTCATCACTGCGATGAGGCTGGATAGCGTTCGAGTCTTTGTAGAATCACGTATGAATATCTTGTCCCCAAAGGCAGTTTTGGCCGCGACGGGATCTGGTGTCAGCAGACATATTTGATATTTTTCAGCGAGGAATCTTCTAATCAGAGATTGGCATAGGCGGCCGTTGCCCTGTAGATGGGTTATGTTAGTCTATTGGGATCGAGACAAAAGTTTTGTGATGATTATGGATACATACTCCTGCAATCATAATGCGATGAAATTGTGTTTTTGAATCAATCATCTTGACTGTAGTCGAGATCTGATACCTGTCAACCTTTAGATTGTGCCATATCTTATATCTCTGCCCCCTTAAACACACACCAATTCCAGTATCTCGGTTCGACTATTAATGTACTTTCCGTGAGATAATGTTGTAATCAGCGTCATGTAACATCGTAGATCTTAAATCCCTGGCAGGAAGGAGTCAAGATTTGTCCCACTGGTACAAGATCTTGACTTCTAGCTAGGCGTTTCCAGCGTTATACTAGGATCGGTAAATAGGCTATATCGGTCAAGTAAGGAAGTCATAGCCGCCACAGTTATATCTGGTGAACCAATTGCTGCAGAGTATTTCTTCTGTGCTACCCACAGTATAGTATTCAGCAAGATTCATCCATATTTCTCGAAGATACATGGCTTTGTTTAAGACATGGCATGACTCAATAACAACATTCGGCCTGTGAAGTCCATTTGATTGAACCGATTCCTGGTCACAAGCCAAAATTTGTCCTGTGCCCATGACGATGATCTGTGATACTTGCCACATCCAATAACTATTGCTCTTACCCATTAACTTGATCTCAGTTTTAACGTATTTTTTTATCACAACAACGGCTCTCAGCACGCAATAACTGTAGAGCCATGAGTTTAAAGCCGCCGATATCTCCGAGTGGCAATTACTTATTTATCCTCAATTGCCATGATATTGCACCGGCTACGTCATTCTGTACAACAATATCTGCTGTAACACAAATGTCTTGGTCAAATACGCGATGTCAATGTTCCGGTAAAAGCTTTTTCAGCAATCATTAAGTCTATAACATCATTATCGAAGCCAAGACAACAAAATACCTAATCTCACATTTTCCATAAACCCTGGAACAACCAACCTAAAACAACAACACTTACTACAAAGAAGCCTTTCGTTTTTTCTCTAGCAAGAATGGCTCTCTGCAAAACACCCTAATGTACACTGTGAAAGAGAAGAACAAGATCCCCAAAACCATGACAGGGAAGAGGGGACTGTGGAGGAGAGTAAAATGAAAATGAATGGGAATACAAGGAAGAATGGAATGGGGTAAACAAGGGAAAAGAAATAGAGGTTGGTAAGAGCGGAGCACCTCTACATCACTAAACCATTACACTTTATGCTGGTTTAGAAGGGAACATTGGGCATGGCGGGAGGGGCGTGACCCAGCTCGGCAGCAGCCTGCATCTCCTCAGACTGGGACTCGACAGAGAGACCAAGACCAATCTTGGGGGTTTGCTACAGAAGAAATTGAATGTTAGAAAACCGGCACGTGCAATATTATGAAAAACAATCTCTACTTACAGTCCAGTGGTCAAACTCAGCGGCAAAAGTGAGAGACACGGGAGCGTTGGTACGCTTCTCAATCAAGCAGCCAATCTTGCCGTTAGAGTCAACCTGGGCACGGAAGGTGGCCATTCTGAAGTCGTACTTGAGACCAACGGTAGTCAGACCCTCCTTGGTAATACCACCGCCCATCATGGGGTTCCCCGGCGCCAGAGACAGCTGCATGTCAACGCCGGCCTGTACCTTCTCCGACAAGCGCTTCCAGTAGGTCGCGATAAAGGCACCCTGGGCCTGAAGCTGGGCGGTAGCAGCCCAGTCCTCGGCCTTGTAACGACCCATTAATGAGACGGCGGTCTCGGGGCCGGCCATCATGCTGGGGCGCTGGTAAACGGTCTCGAAACCAAGAGACAGCTTGGGGGTAACACTCTGAAGGAAGGTACCGAGGAAGATACCCGAAAGACCGCCGGACAGGGCCGAGGGGTTAATCATCTTAACGGAGGCTGTGAAGTCGCGGCCCTGGTACTCGTGGTCGAACTGGGCCATGTTACCCTGAGCTGAAAGCTGAACCTGGGCCTTTGTCATAAGAGCAGACGACCAGCGGTAGTTCATGCGGGCGGAGCAAGTGCCCTCATTATCCAATTGCGACTGCATGAAAACATCGTCGGTACCGTAGAGAGTAGCAAAAGCATAGGGGCTCTGGCGCTCACCCATAGCAAACTGGTGGGAGACCTGGAAGAAGGGCGAGGTACCGACAACCTTGGTGATGTCGGCCTTGATACCCGAGAACATGTAACCGGAAGGCAACACATCACGTTGGACCTCCTTGGTCAAAAGTTCTGTGGTGCCGGGGTTGGGCAGACCAAGCTTAGATCTGCGCTCCGAGTAAGATTCGAGAGCATCGGCGACGCTCTGCGCAATGGGGTTGCTGGCCACAAAGGACGTGAATTGGTCGAGGAAGGCGGCCATTGCGAGACTTTATGGAGTTTTGTGGTGTGAGAAGAGGTGTATTGTTGAATTAATGGGATCGGCGCGATGTGGGAGACTCCGGGTGGCGATCGGGCACGGAACGGGTCGGAGACGGTGTTGTATGTCGGAAGACAAGAAGATGACGAGGGTAATCAGCGTGAGCGTCGGTGGAGCTGGACACTTTTCGATATCGGATATTCAGCACTGGCCTATCTGATTGTCAACAAAGACTCAAAAGCACAAAAGCTGCAACTCAAAAAGAAGGACTGGTTCAAAACGGTATTGCGTCGAACGATTAAGCGGGCTGCAGGCCACAATTTTGCAGTTTTCCTGACTGACGTTGTTGGTTTCCTTGCTTGTCTGGCCGTCTTTGAGTGCACGGATTTTGGCTGCCTTCGACCGGGGATCAATTTTTTTTTTTTTTGATAATGTCCACTGTATTTTTGTTTTGGGGCGTTACAAAGCCTAGCTAGCTGCCTTGTTGACTGGGTGCCCAATCCGCTGTGAAATCGTCAAAACTCTCCAGAAAGTGGTTGCGTCTTAACGAGAAGGAATACGACTTGAGCGCTATTCCAACAGACTAGAAAGCTCACTTACTCTCGATATGTATATTGACGATAGAGTGATAAAGTGGGTGCACAGAACGTTATCCATCTCAATCGCGGGGTTTCAACCCAAAAATCGAATTTCATTCATGCCATTTAACCCTATTGTTGAATATAACCCTTGTATAGACAGTTGCCGCTTTCTTGCGCAATGTGTTGAGATAATCTCCAACTTTAGTTACCAATTGAACAACATCATCACCATTACCAAAGTCACATGTTCATTCATCTATAACAACTTTCGCTGCCCCGCCAATCCACTACTGGTTGATTACTCCCGTGCATCCAATTGCTTGCACCTGCGCTCCCACGGTCTAGGATTTGCCCCTGCTATTCTGCTGTACCACAGACACCAACTCGAGCTGGCTTGCTCAGTTAACCAAGTACCTTCCAAGTGACCATTGAACCGTTCAACTCATATTTTTTGATTCTCACCCTTGATTGATCATACATCTTTCATTGTAATATCTCATAATTTCAGTGATTCAGCCTAGAAAGTATAATTATCGTCTTGTCAAATATTGTAACTGAATTTACTGCTTTCTGCCATAATGGACACCCTTCTGTAAGAGAATTGGTTCCGCTCTATGACGACATTGATACTAACAGGCCCATAGCACTGCCCAGATCGCTGTAAACGCCCCGCGGTACCGTCGGCGAAGCTCGACTTTCATCGATAGTGTCGCCGATGATAACGATGAGGACCAGAGCATGGCTCCCGCTCAGCTCTACAGCACAATGTCTGGTCGTCTCTTCCATTCGGGCCGCATCGCTATTGTTATGGTTGGATTGCCAGCGCGTGGAAAAACGTAAGTCTACAAATTATGCCTTACGAATATGTAATCAGGCAGTCATTGACATTTCGTAGCCACATTTGTGTTTCTATGACTCGCTATCTTCAATGGTTGGGTGTCAAGACTCGCATCTTCCATTTGGGTGACTACCGTCGTGCGACAGTTGAGGGCGGAAATGTCCCCGAGGATTACTTCTTCCCTAACGCTTCACCTGCTTCGGTCATTTTGAGACAAAAGATCTTGAAAAAGTGTCGTGAGGATATTTACAACTGGCTTAACCATGAGAACGGTCAAGTTGCGATTTATGATGCTGTGAACCCTACATCTGTTGGTCGTAGAGCTCTTGCAAAGGAGTTTGCCAAGCACGATGTGCAAACCCTCTTTATCGAGTCTTTTGTCGATGATGATGAGATTTTGCTTGAGAATGCGCGCAACGTTAAAATTGATCAACCCGACTTTGAAGGGATGAATCCCGATGAAGCTGCCAGTCTTTATCTCCGCCGTATTGAGGCCAAGATTCCTGGCTTCGAGATCATGGAAGAGCCCGAACTCAATTATGTGCGCATGATCAATGCTGGGCGCAAATTCTTTTACAACAATGTCAGCTTCAACTACCTGTCACACCGCATAGTCTTCTACCTGACCAACCTGCACATCAAGTCGCGTGCCACCTTCTTCGTTCGCGCCGGTCCCACCAGCGGAGGTGAGTCCTACCGCACCGATGCTCCCTTGTCCGAAGAAGGGCGCGAATATGCCCAGGCCATGACGGACGAACTTCTCAAGCATCGGGAATACGACCACGCCGAGTTGTTAAAGACCCGGCCAGATGCCCAGATGCGCGGCTTAAGTGTCTGGACTTCGACCCGCTTGCGGACGATCCAAACGGCGGATGTTTTGAAGAACATGGGCTACAAGATTCGCCAACGGCCGCAGATGGCACAGATAAATCCTGGTGACTGCGAGCACTTCCCCGAAAGCGCAATCCGGAGGCTCTATCCCGAAGAAGTTGAAAAGCACAACATTGACCCCTATCATCACCGCTACCCTCGCGCTGAAGTAAGTATATCTTCGGTCTTTTAGTTTCAGTGTATCCATGCTAACAACATACAGTCCTACCATGACCTTGCTGTCCGCCTTGAGCCCATCATTCTCGAGCTCGAACGCGAACAAAACGATCTCTNTTCGCCAACGGCCGCAGATGGCACAGATAAATCCTGGTGACTGCGAGCACTTCCCCGAAAGCGCAATCCGGAGGCTCTATCCCGAAGAAGTTGAAAAGCACAACATTGACCCCTATCATCACCGCTATCCTCGCGCTGAAGTAAGTATATCTTCGGTCTTTTAGTTTCAGTATAACCATGCTAACAACATACAGTCCTACCATGACCTTGCTGTCCGTCTTGAGCCCATCATTCTCGAGCTCGAACGCGAACAAAACGATCTCTTGATCATCGCCCACGAATCAGTCCTCCGTGTTCTTTACGCGTACTTGATGCACTGCTCAACTCGTTCAATCCCCTCTTTGCATTTCCCCCGCGACGAAATCATCGAGATTGTGCCAGCCGCATACCAAAACGAGGCCCGCCGTGTCAAGATTCCCGGTATTAGCGAGCTTGTCGCTGCTGACACCCGGGTAGCATCTCCGGTTGGAATTCCCGCACCAGATGCTGAAACTATCTTGGTAGGCAAGGGGGAAATCAGTCCGCTGCCTGGGCTTGGAGTTGCCGGGGCTCATAGTCATGCTCATTTGGCAGGGGGAACCGAAACCCCGCAGACGATTGCTGAGTCGTTTCGTGATGATGATTAAAGAAAACATATATGAGACCATCAACAGTATTATCCAACTTATATCCTACCACCAGATTAGCGTATATCGACAGCGAAATAACCTAGGAACAACTGACAAAAATCTATATAGAGATTGTATAAGATCCCACTCAAGGCTACTGAAAACAAGTATTTACAACAGTAATCAATCATACATCTTGTGAATTTTTCTATCTTTGTCTATATACAATCCCCGCGTCATATCTCCAAATTAACAATCTCCCCTTTAATCAATACCAACATACTTGAACCAGTTTGGCCGGCAATCCTCCTTCAGGAGCCAATTGGCACCGTCAAACATCTTACCCGTCTTGCAGCCCTTGCATTTGGGCGAGTTGGGGCAGTTGAAGAAAGGAATGTGACGGTAACCAATATCACGGAACCAATGAATCTTGCGCTTATCTTCAAACAGACCAAGAGCCACACTGTGAACGGGGGCGTCACCCCAGCGTTCATAGAAGAAACCACCGGCACGGTCCAAATGAGCAAAGTAGTCTTCGTAGGCCTTGGAGCGCCAGAAGTCGAGGTTGGCAATCTCAAAGTTACTCCAGAAGTGGCAGGTAGAGTAACCTCCGGTGGCGGCAGCATGATCGGGGCGCTCAATGTTGTCGGTGAGCCACTTCATGGCGTTGTTCTTGTCGACGTATTCAGGGTGGTCGGCGATGAACTTGAGGGTTTCAGGCCACAGAGTCTTGATCGTCTTAGGATCGTCGTAGAGGTTGATGGTGAAGCCGTAGGTCTTGTTGTGATCCTGCATCCAGGCGAACACATCGTAGTCAATGTCACAGAAGAAGTTCACCTTGGGCTCAACACGCCAGTAGTACTGCATATCCTTGAGGGCGGGATGGCGGTAGAACATGCCGGAGTTCCAGCGGCACATCTGGTGGTAGGAGATCTTGGAAGCGTACTGGACCTTTTGCGCCTCAAGAGCCTTGGCCGACTCCATAAAGATGTTCTCATCGATCCAAGAGGGAGTCTCCCAGTGTTCCTTAGGAATGACCTCTGTAGATAGTCAGTTAGTCGCGATCAAGATACATTTTAGGGACTTGGGTTCTAGACATACCATATCTGCACTCAGCCTTGGTGGCAGCCTGAGTTCTCTTCTTGAAATCCTCAGAGAACGGAACATCGTTGAAGAAAGTCCAGGGGTAGTTGAACTTGTGGTTCCAGGTGCGCTCAAGATCGTGCATAGAAGCAATCATCTCGTTAGCCTCCTCATTGCGTACCAGGGCCAGCAGGGTAGCGTTGATTCTGCCGGACTTCTCGGCGTCGGGGGCGTATTCGGGACCGGTGCGGCGGAGAGGTCCTTCGGGCTCATCGTAGGGGTCAAGCATAGGGTCGTCGAGGTGGTACTCTGCGGGGTTCAAGTGGGTGTTCTTGCCGGTGCCGGGGTTCGTCCCTTGGGTAGGAGGGCGGTTGTTGGTTTTACCACCGGTGCCGGTGGTGACATCGGTGACAGATGGGTTAAACACATTGAACATGAGGAATAACCAGATGACCAGACACACAAGTGCCAAGGCCCGGACGGGGCGAGCCAGGGCCATGGTTACGGGAACGAGGCGGGAATGGGTGCGGTGCGGAGGGTTTGCGGGTGCAGGCACAAATGCGATGTGCACGAAAGATGTCGCGATATAAGTCGGGGATCGAAAGGATATAACAGCCGAAGGTAATGGTTAGTTCCAATTAGATGGAACGTTCAAATTGCCGAGTAAAGAGAAACAAATTGGCCCATAAAGATGCCAGCGACGAAGGTGAACTTGATTTGTTGGCGTCGTTACTTTTTAGGCGGGAAAACAGACAAGCTAGTGGTAAACCTAGAGCTCACGGACTTGTCATCTGTGTCTGGCTATCAGAGCGGAGAGAAAGTCAGTTGACTACAGGGCGGAAAAAGACAATGCGAAATAGATTGAACAAGAATGGAAAAGATAGAATTACTTGGTTGACCAAGACAAGATTGCAGAGTCAATAAATTTACATACATATATACACATCTATCCACAAGGCTCTACTAAAAACCCATGATATCCAGACAGATATTGCGCTTTCCTATCACATGAGCTAGGGGCGACAAACATTGGATTGATGGCAGCGCCACACTTTTGTAGCACACTCTATGCGGTATATAGCCTGCTGCGGTATCTTGTTCCTATCCTGGTCTCCGCTCCGCCCAGTTGACAGGCAGTTCTACAGGCCTTGATGATCCAACGCGAGACGACGCTGACGTACCCACTTCCCGACTGGGAAAGCGAGCACGTTTAGAGATGTTATCAGATAGCTAGGACACGGCATAAGAAGGAGTAGAGTCATGAATACACACCTTCCTGATCACGGAAATTTTACTTGAACTGGCACTCGTTGGTTTTACTGGAAGGGAGCTTTGGTGGTTAAAGATTGTTCAGTGCGCCACGTCAGCCGTCGTCTTTAAAGTGGCGCTAAAGTGGCGCTAAAAACAAGGGATCAACACCGTTCCCAAATAGGCGTGTCTGGGATAGGGTTCATATAACAGACATAACATTGAAGATCTCATCAACGTCCACATATCGCCGCGCCTTTTGGTACACATTATAGCTTCATCAAAATCGGGTGAGGCACGTAATAGAGTCACTATAAGCTTCCAATGCGCTGATGATTCAATTGGCTCAGTCTTGAACTGGGAACTTCTCATGTAATGGCATATGCCGCCGAGCTTGCGTCTTTGACCGATGGTCTTGTTGAATCCATAACTGGCTTCTCAGCTCAGGCAAGTTTTCTCATTGTACGCGATTGGGTTAATTCTGACACTTCACTAGACCAATCCACGTGCTTTTGACACTCTCCGTGATGCCACGGCTCGCCGTCTTCGCCATCACCCTTTCCTTCGGACAAACCAGTTTGATGTCGCCGCCCAGTATGAAGGTCTTGAAGAGCGCTTCCGCGTGCATTGCCGTGATGAACTTGCTGATGCGTTGAATAAAGCGCGTAGCAGTCTCGATAGTCTGGCTTTGGAAACCAACAGTAAATTCCACCCGGATATTCTGCATTTGTTCCTTGAGCTAGCTGATCAGCCTGTCAGTAAGACAAAGCTTCGGGATGTGCAAATGCTCAAGTACGATAATTTGGTGGTTGAGGACGAGCCTCTGCGATGGGAAGATATTGCCAAGGAGGATGGGTGGGACGAAGAACCCGATATTTGGCAGAGGCCTGATTACAGTGATGATTCAGAGCAGGAAGTGATCACAGACAATGCCGCCGACTCCAGTATGACGGATCTAACACCAGATCCAAAAGACGATAATGTGCACTCGGACGAATATCGATCTGGGTTTTTAGTCAAAGTCACTGATGGCGGGCAACGTGATCGCATCTTACAAGCACAACAATGGAGATGGGTCGAACCTGCTCCCAACGCCGCGGGCCGCATCCGGAAGATTCCGATTACGGAATTTGCCATGGTACGCGAAGTTTTGTTTATGCTTCAGGGTATCCCGACGTCGTTGTTTAGCGCAGACTATGCTCCTGAGCCAAAGTTCCAGTTAGAGAACATTGCATGGGAGACACATCGAAACCTGGCACAGATATTTTCGGAGTCGGGTGCTAAACTGGCTGTCCTACGTGATTTCATCAAAGTGGACCATTCTGCGCGACATCTGCAGGTTCTTAGTGATGCCATTGAGAAAAGGTTACATGCATTTGATGTCAAGATCTCGGCTATTGAGCAACGCATCATTGCACCCACTAAAAACACCACAATCAGTCTCTTGGCCGTACAAGAAGAGATCCAAGAGCCACTTCTAGGCCTTCAAGTTCTTGGGACTATAGTTCAAGATGTTGGGAATCTCCCTAACATGGGTGCTTTTCATTATATTGAGATGCTCTTCGATGAAATCAACAATGCCCAAATCACAGGTCGATTAGAAGTCGCCGAGTTTTTAGCCCATGTCTTCCTTGAATGCTTTCAACTATACCTCAAACTCATCCGCATGTGGATGGAAGAGGGGAAACTTCTTCCTGGCGATCAATTCTTCTTCATCACGGAGACTGCAGTCCAAATGCCCCTCAACCATCTGTGGAAAGAGCAATTCATGCTTCGTCAGTCTCGGCAAGGGAAGCTATATGCACCATCCTTTGTCAACGCTCCAGCCAAGCAAATCTTCACTGCTGGTAAATCAGTTGTGGTTTTGAAAAATCTCGGCCGCTATGATTCGGTTCGTGTTAGTAGTGTAATGGAGCCTCAGCTTACTTTCGCCGAGGTTGTACCAGATGGTCTCGGAATCGCCGCTTTTGCAGATCTCTTTATGCACTGGTTTGATCGGTGGGTTGAATTGAAGCTACGCCAGACATCAACAACTCTCAAGGCTGTGCTTCTAGAACACTGTGGTCTGAGACATGCGTTGAAGGCTATGGAAGTTTTATATTTCATGGCTGATGCGACAGTTTCCGACGCCTTTTGTCTTGATTTGTTCAACAGGGTTAACACTTTAAGTCCGGCATGGAATGATCATTACGCTTTAACGGCTGTGGCACAAGAAGTGTATGGTGGTACCACTGTGACCAAAATTCATCCTAACCGTATCAAGGTCAGTGTAGATGGCCGTGGGGCTCATTTTACTCCGCGTGAAGTTCGAGATAGTTTAGGGAAAGGATCTGGTCTGGACTATCTTCGTATCACCTACCGTCTCACTTGGGCCATTCAACTGGTCATATCCGAACAAAATATTGGCGGATATCAAACTGTCTTTACCTTTTTACTTCAGATCCGTCGGGCAACCCACTTATTGGCCGACCCAAGACTTCTCCCTCTTCAAACAGCCGATCATGCTGGGTCGGCATGGCCTGAATACGCTGCCTATTACAGTCTTCGCAACAAACTCCTATGGTTCTGCACCACCTTGCGCTCTTATCTTACTGGTCTAGTATTAGTGCCTGCCTGCGAACAGATGCACCAGGAGATGGACGCTGCTACCGACGTTGACGAGATGCTTCAAGTGCANTTTTACTTCAGATCCGTCGGGCAACCCACTTATTGGCCGACCCAAGACTTCTCCCTCTTCAAACAGCCGATCATGCTGGGTCGGCATGGCCTGAATACGCTGCCTATTACAGTCTTCGCAACAAACTTCTCTGGTTCTGCACCACCTTGCGTTCTTATCTCACTGGTCTAGTATTAGTGCCTGCCTGCGAACAGATGCACCAAGAGATGGATGCTGCTACCGACGTTGACGAGATGCTTCAAGTGCAGTTTCGGTTCATGAAGCGTGTCCTCAATGAATGCTGTCTTTCGCCAAAACTCGGCCCTATCCATGAGGCTATGGTTGATGTCTTGCAACTTGCTATCCCGCTAGAGAAGGCCCGGCAGAATTGGTTGGTACGTGAGGAACGCGAGTTCGCACAACTCGAGCGTATTAATAACGCCATAACACCCCGCAAACGCCGCGGTGGTCGCGTTAGTCTCGGGCCGGGTGGTGGGCTGGCGACTGCGGTTGGCAAGACACCGGTGGCTACCAAGACTCGGCATCCTGATTCCAGTGATGAGGAGGATGGGGGTAATGCTCAAGATCAG